>JANHGN010024271.1:121262-141413 GCA_024605025.1 Megaceryle maxima
CACACAGCTTGGTGTTGTCGGCAAACTTGCTGAGGGTGCACTCAATGCCACTGTCCATGTCGCTGATGAAAATGTTATTGCCCATATTCTACCAATTAACTTAAACAATGAAACACATGATACATATTTTTCATGTTTTAAATATCAATATTTATCAGTGTCAGGTCCAAGAATCCAGTGCAAAACATTATTTCTATATATTCCTTCAAATAAACCCCACAAATGATTTAAAGTACTATTTTACAATACAACTGTAACAAAAGTACTTTGCTTCTGTTAAACAAGTCAGTTCTTTGGAAGCTGCTCCAAGATGGTCATGACCTTCTTAATCTTTGCTCTACTTAGCCCTTTAAGCTGTTTGTTTTGGTTTGGTTTTTTTTTTAAACAAAACAAAACAACAAACAAAATGTTGCTAATAAAGCATAATATACAACAAAGAGACATTTTGTAGTCTTGCTCCTCGGGAAGCCTGAAGTAATCATCTATTTTCCATCAGAGAGAATCTCTGTTTCTGTTCTACTCTCAGATGCCTGGTTTTCATTTTAAAAAGGAATCAAGTTTGTATAATATATTATGTGCAGTTTCAAAGGGTTCAGGGAAAGGCCACAGCAATACCATGCTTTCATAAATCAAGAGCAAGATGCTCTAAGTCTGTCATCAAATGATCTTACATTAAAGATGAAGTATTTACCCAATCACATGGAGGTTATAACTGCAACTTCAGATAAGAAAAGTAAGAGTTTTAATAAAGAAGAAGTCTATTCCTCTTTCCTACTGTGCATTATATTAAAATCCTCAGAACACAGCTGCCTGAAAACATACTTGAATGCATAACCAAAGCACTGACTCCTGAGTGCTTGCCAGCCAGACTCAACAATCTATTGCCTGTGAAAATAGCTAAAATAAGGATTTGTATAGGAAGGGACCTTTTAGGCAGTTAGCTGGAATATTAATCCTTACACAATAACTTATTTCATCACGAAAAAAGAAATCTGTCTACTACATTTCTGTTTAGAAAACCTGTAATTATCATTGAGGTAATATTTTCATGTAGGAAAGATGCTGGTAGCCACCGATTTTTTTATTTTACTGTGTTGTTCTTCAACAATAGTACATGCATATTAAAAGGGTGCCAATTGCTAACTTACTGCCTAGAGGTCTCACAATTAGAAAAATTAGCAAAAGGTCCAGTAAGGTTTTTGTGATCCAGAAATAATTCACCTGTGGTGAGCAGTAATCACTGTTAATTTGATTTGCATCATGTTGATGTAACACTATAGGATTTTTCTCAACTACTGATACAAACAAGTGTCCTGTATCAAACTGACAAACAGTCATACAAAGAATTTATAAACGCTTTCCATTTTCAGGAGCAGAAAATGTGTCAACATCAGTGCAATTTACTCCAATACTGTACATGAAAACTTGAATGGATCATAATATAGATGACCAGGACATGAAAAAACTCAAGAAATTACTATTAAAAAAAATAAACCAAAACAAAACAAAAACCAAACACAAAACCAACAAAACCAAAACACAACAATTTTTAAAATACATTGTTTACCAACAAATGAATAATGTATCCCCTTCCCCCAATTAGTCAAAAACCATAAAATATTTCAATTTCATCTAGTTTAGTCTAGACCGGGCTACATGTTTCAAAGATCAAAATCAAGCATGGAGACTTTGATCAGTGCTTGCTTATAGCATTGTCACCTCCTTACTTTTCCAACTGAACAATATAAAAAATTAACCAATTTCATTCTTGTAATCACTGAAATGTTAACAACATTCAGAGGTAGTGACCCACTTCAAAATAAATATCGTAGGTCTTAATACCTAGAAAAAAAGACTTACTTACTAAATAAAGTTCAAACCTAACTGCAAGATAGAACTAGACTAAAAGCAGCTCCCACTGCTTCCTAACGCTGCCTCATATATTCAGTCTAGGATAGTCCATTTTTGTGCATCTTTTCCTACTCACCACACTATCTTGCCTCATGGAGTGCACAAAGTGTACTCCTTTGGGATCAATCAAATGGAGCTCCATTTCACAGAACCAACCCAGAATTAGTCCAAAGCAAAACCCTTTGAAACGACACAAACTAACACGAGTGCTAGCTCCTTAGCATCTACTGCATTGAGCTACGTGCTTGCTCCTATTGCATCACACTACTTGCTAATGCAGAAATAGTCCAAATTAGCAGTATGGCACATCTGCTATACATTTGGTTAATTGGGATTTAATAAAATAATATCAAAATAATTATATGGATTTTACTAATTACAGTCTAGCATTCAATTTGAGCAGCAATCTGAATTTTGAAAACTAAGACTTTGAACTTGCTAATTAAAAAGCGTAGCTTTGGAAAAAGAAAATCAGCATAGAAGTTCTCACCAGTTTACTCTTCATTTACTTTTATTTTTCCTCTCCTAGAATCTGCTACCTTCCCTCTAGATATGCCCTATCTTCCCTGTTCTGTTTTTTCGAGAATTAGTGATTACCAGCATCTGAAAGTAAGCCTTATTTTGTAACAAAAGAAAAAAAGGTGTGGAAAAGTCTGGAAACATTTTAAGCACTTCTTATAATAAATGGTACCAGAGATAAGTATAATGAGACAGTAGCCTAGAATGACAACAGTACATTGCAGTAAAGTGACATTTATTTCCTTATCACTTTTGTGAAGAAAAAACTTGTCTTCACAGCTCACAGTTTACAAGAATTCTAAATAAAAGCAATCATGCAGAAGACAGACATGTGGTACACAGTACACAGCTATTACTCATGAAAGCAAGTATTAATGGTGAACCTTAATAATTATGTTGCCAACTGATCTGAATAAGATTCTTTCTTTAGAATGTGTTTAAGATCAGATTTTAGTGTTGTAGCTGATATTACTAGTGTGTAATGTAAGGTTTACTTAAAAGCAAAATCTTTCTCAATCAGAACTAACGCATAAAAACATTTCAAACTATGAAATTAATCTTGAGACCAGTATTACTATATTTTAGATTATACTTGAGACCGGTGAATATGGCACTTTAGTCAAAAGACAACTGAGCAGTTTTAACATAGCAGGCAGCAGCTATAGTGGAAGAGGAAACTCACTTTAGATCAATCTCTTACTCTTTACTATTAAAGATACACCTTAGTGACACAGTTTTGTTCAAATCCTATTATGTATGCAGAGATTCCTGTGGAAGAGGCTGAGAGAGACACCTTTGTCTAAAGCACTTTAAACTTCCCAATTTCATGAACATACTTTTTGCCCTGACATGAGAAGTCATCTCTTAGAGGTGACAGGTCCCATTTTCTGCATAAAAAAGCCAATGTGGTTACCACATATTTAACTGTGAAAAGCAGCTATATAAAATCAGTGTATAATGTGTAAGGCAGGGCTCAGAGGAGCCCATTTGTCACTACTAAAACATTTTAAAAATCTCATTAGTGCAGAATTATTCAACTTCCAAAAATTCATTCAAATCTACTGAATATCTATTATGGGAAGATGATCATATTCACCTTCTAGCATTACAGTGTAGGTAACTTTTACAGTTTCAATAGTTAATGGGCTAGACATCAATTCTGTGATAATAAAGTCTAGTAATTGTCAAAAAAATTCTGGTGCCTTTGTAGAATGAGAAGCAAGGGCGTATCAGAAAGGCAGAGATCAAACAAAAAGCCAAGAGAACAACTGGAGGAAAGCAAAGATAGAACAGAATTCAGTCAAATCTGTACAATCCTGCAAAATGACCTTGAAGAGATTCAAGACAATTCTCAAAAAGATTTTAGAAACTGAATAGTAATTTTGTACGCTTCTCCTGAAACAATTTCAAAAGGTTTAATTTTCAGAACCCATCATGTCACTCTTCAATGGATCAGAGTTCAGAAGCATTTCAGAAGCTGAGCACCCAAATATTGAGGCCCCAAAATGAGCAGTTGCATTTTAAAATACAAATCCTAAAAGACCTTCAGCATTATGAAGACAAAGTATGGATTCATCAGGAAAGAAAAGGACCAAGAACTTGCTGATACCAAACAATGGATGTAATCAGAATAAGTAATGCATCAGAAAACAAACAAATGCAGATCTTAATATGGATAAGGAAAGGGAAATATAAACATACACTGACCAATTAAATGCACACATTTAGAGACAAGGTTTTTACACTGCAAGCTCTACGCACATAATATAGGTGAAGTCTCATGGACAGACTTGGAAGATAAGTATAAATAAGGAAGTTTTGGATGATGTTACAAATAGAAGTCAGGCAAAACAAAAGCAAAAAGGGAGAGGAGAAAGGTTGAATACAGTGAAGGTCCAACTAAACTTTATAGAGGACTCTGAAAATGAGGGCAAGTCTGAAATACTAAATCCATCAATTTTTCTACCTTTTAAACAAGAAATCTGAATTATGCAAAGTACAAATATGCAAATTCAGGTGAAAATTCAACTAGCATTGCAATATTTAGGTGATCATTCTCCAAATGCAAAATACTGTTTAAAGTGGAGGGGCAGGGGGAAGAAAAGGACAAAGAAATCCTGTTCACAGAATTTTCTAGTCATAAACCAGAGATCATAGAATCACAGAATCATCTAGGTTGGAAAAGGCTTTTAAGATGATTGAGTTCAACCATTAACCTTACTCTACCAAGTCCACCACTAAGCCATATCCCCAAGCATCACATCTATATGGCTTTTAAACACATCCAGGGATGGTGACTCAACCACCTCCTTGGGCAGCCTGTGCCAATGCCTGACAGCCCTTTCAGTGAAAAAAAGTATTCCTAATGTCCAACCTAAACCTGCCTTGGTGCTGCTTGAGGACATTCCCTCTTGTTCTGTCTTGTGAGAAGAGACCATTGCCTACCTCTCTGCAACCTCCTTTCAGGTAGCTGTGGACAGTGGTAACGTCTCCCCTCAGCCTCCTTTTCTTCAGACTAAATAGCCCCAGTTCCCTCAGCCGCCCCTCATAAGACTTGTTCTCCAGGCCCTTCACCAGCTTAGCTGCTCTTCTCTGGACCTGCTCCAGCATCTCGATGTCTTTTCTTGTATCAATGTGCCCAAAACTGAACACAGAACTCGAGGTGTGGCCTCACCAATGCTGAGTACAGATGGACAATCACCTCTCTAGTCCTACTGACCCCACTATTCCTCATACAGGCCAGGATACCATTTGCCTTCTTGGCCACCTGGGCACACTGCTAGCTCATGTTCACCGCCTGTCAATCAGTACCCCTGGGTTCCTTTCTGCAGGACAGCTTTCCAGCCATTCACCACCAGATGGTACAGGACTTTTAGTAATTACTGGTACTGTCATCTAACTCATGCAATACAGACAGAAAAATGCATCACAAGAGCAACACCAACCGGGTGCTATGATACTCAAAGGTTTTGAAAAAGTTGAGTGTGATTTCAGGAGGCCACCCGTAATGGCTGGAACTTCTTCCTCCCTATCTTTCACTTCAGTGCCATGTTCCCTAATTACTCTAATTTTTTGAGTCCATGAGGGATCCCCTGCAAGGACTTCACTACTTTGAGAAATAAGAGTGCCAGATGCTCCATGCTCCCCATTAGCACCTCTGCCTTCACCACAGAGAAGTGCAGGACTTGTCATCTCAGCAAGATACCCTCACACAGTCTATTGCCAGTTGTATGCCAGATTCATCATTTTGCTGTGGAAAGAGTCCCGCTGATCAGTCAAAGACTGGCAAGACCTGGTCCAAGTACAGTGGTGTACAAAATTAGTTATTATGGATGACATGACAGTGTCTTCCCCAACAGCTTTTGTATAGACTGGTATCTGCTTTTTGTTCTACAAAGAAGGAAAAGCGATAGAAAGCTAATGGAGAAGGTATGTCAAAGAGCCTCATTTTTCATAAATAAAGTCAACAAAAACTGTCTACTACCCAGCAAGATAAGCTCTTGCATCTTAAGGAACAAGAATTTGAAGAACTAAGGTGACAATCACATTTCTGGGAGCTACAGGATTTGACATTAAAAAAAACCTTGTAGAATTAAAGAAAAACATTATTAGGAAGGAAAGGGATTGCACACCAACATTTTACAAACAAACAAACAAACAGAGAGAAAAAAAGAAACTAGATCTAGTAACACTGGGAAATAAAATAAAGTTATGCATAAACCATACCTGTTCTACTTTTAAAAACAAGGTTAATCTTGATTATTGTGGAAAACCTTGCCATAAAGATGAACAGTTGTAGACATGGAGATAGATGGTTATGACAGAATATAGCCCAACACTTCACTTAAATATAATCAGTTAAACCTTGCTAAAACTGCAAGATCCAAAAATTAATCATCTGACCACTCTCAGCTGGAAAGCAGTTTCCATGGTTTAGAAACCCTTACAGGAGGGAGAGGAGGAAACAGGGTTTTCAGACTAGAATAATCTGAAGGTTGAAGCAACAGGTATATTGTGGATTGCACTGCATTTATGGTATTAATTTTGAAAGGTCTCAAGCAAATTAAGTCTATGAGTATTTATCTAAATATACATACCAGTTTAAAAACAACTCAGTCGCAGTTAAGAAGCGCTTACACTACGTTTTGTAATCAAAATAGTATGAACATTCATGTGAGCTTTAGAGTATGGCAACAGTTCAGACCTAGTCCAAGAACCACTGGGAAATTCTAGCTATAGAGCTTGTAGGTCAGAAAAAGGAATATATACTTATTCATTTGTGGAATACATCTAATAAGGAATAGAATATGGAAAGAACTACTATAACCCAAGAAAAATCTAGACACATTTTCAGAGTTGTTTCCAATATAGCCTGATAGTATTTCAAAATCTTTCAGGTGAGATAGAGATGTCAGAATTCATTGTGGGAATAGTATCAAACAACAGCAGAGGAATATTTAAAGAGGCTTTTGGACGTCAGAACTTCATCTAGCTTCGCTCCAGCATCTGAAATCAGATGTGGAAGTAGAGGTAGGAAGAACTTCAGAAAACATTAATCCACCCAGGAATGGAATGCAGGCCCACTGGCAAATTAAGAAAAGAAAGATACACTCTATAAATTCCCTTAAAGTATTCTCTCACAGATGGCCAAGACATGAGCAGGAACAATTTGGAGACAAATCATTGCAGACAGAAATATGGTGATGGTGTAACATATATACATTAAAATTCAAGCAATCTAATTATACCTTTTTTTCACCTCTCCAACACTTTTAACAATGAAATCTTCCATATTATTGAAATAGCTCAATGCTGTCATCAGTACAGCCTAGGCAATTAGAAAGAACAGATTTTAAAGCACATATGCCATGTTCAACAACAACTGGCACTTTGGCAACAGATACGGTGGCCTTGAATCTAATGGCATAATAAAAAAAGCTGAGATAGGCATCAAGAGGCTTTTCAACCTTATAGATGCAGCAGCTAGGATACTGAGTTACAGCCAATTTGCGCTGGAAGCAGAAAAAGAGAACCTTCCGTAGGCATGACCCTGTATGTCAACAAAGAGACTGAGCTTCTGAGGCACAGAGCAGTGGCATACGCCAGCTGGGTTTCTGATCATTTTTGTTCCTGCTGCTCTTTAGGAAGCAGGATTTTGCAAAATTGAAATAAAAAGGAACACAACTATATGATGCTCCTAACATTTTTCACCTATTTCCATGTTAGACAAAGTTGAAACTGGGAGATTGACAAAGAAACAATATTATGAAAACTTTATGAAGATGTTAAGAAAGTATTTACTCAAGCAACATAATATGGACATCTTTTATGTACTGTTCTGAGCTGTACTTGTTTCTTTTAAACTGATGGTAATAATCAGTACAGTAATAGCTCTTGAACTCACAAAGGAGCAATATTCCTCTTTATATGTAGGAATATCTTAAATCTGTGAAACTTCTTTTCTATGAGATGCTACAAAATAGAAAATTTTGGTCCAAACTAAGTAAGCCTAATAGTAAAAATACTGTAAATTATAGTGACAATGCTTCTGTAAGACAGAGGGCATACTTCACATCCTCTATTATTCATATGGGAATACATTATACTAATTTTCTTTTGCCAGTACTCTATGGTATCAGTATTAGAATCTTATTCTTACATCCTTGGTTTGTTGTGTTTGGTTGGTTGATTTTAATTGCATAATTAATAGTAATAATTTGCTGCATTTCTTCTGATTCATATACATAAGATATCAGTTAATTGCCAGGCTTTTCAGGAAAAATAAAAAACCAAATTGTAACAATGCATTGGCTGAGGTTGTTCAATATACGAATCCTCAAGGATTAAAAGAAAAGGAAAAAAAAAATAAAAAGGCATGTACTCTACAAGACCAGTTTTCATAAAAAAATACACAGACCTCTGTCTTCAAAACAGTGTCACAATCCCAGGCAACCTAAAACCACTGTTTCACACAAAATCTGTTATTTTTCAGAAACTGTATTTTATCTGTTTTCTAGTCTTAACTGTTACAGACAGAACAGCAATCCTATATAAAAAAAGTCAATTTTTTATCACGTTGAAAGGGAAGAGTGACAAATACTATCATTTCACACTCTGATTGCCTCCTTATCTGATGTTTCTTAGGAAGGCTTAGTTTACAGGGCTTCCTAAGGGCTCAGAACTACAGAATGGTAGGGGTTAGAAGGGACTTCTAATCTAGTCCAAAGCCCCTGCCACAGCAGGATAGGCCTAGACAGCCTAAAGTAGATCTAGGCTAGACTAGAAATCTCAGAAAATAAAGAAAAATGGTAAAAATCTTAGGAAATTTTCTTCAGTGTTGTGTTCTAACTTAAGAGTTTTGGTTAATATTCAGTAAATTGCTATGAAATATGCTTTTAAGCTTGAACACAATAGTGACATCTACCGGTGACTGGAATTACAGATTAGTTTCACATGAAAAGAATGTTTTAAGTACACAGTGAAAGACAAAAAATGGACAAATTACTTTTAAAGATTAATGTGAAGCAAATATGAATGTGATTTAATCCCTTTTAAAGCAATGCAGGTATTCTAGTTTAATTAAGTAATACAAAGCTAGCAGCTGGTTTCCACTTCTCATTTTCAAACATCAGAAAATTATAAATAGTGAATCTTTATGGACTAAAGATCTATCGTTTCATCTTGTGACAACTGGCAAGTGAAACATTAGTCAGTTGATCCAGTCCTTTGTTTCTATACAGCAATTATCATTTAAAAACCAAGAGTTTAACTTCATTTGCCTCAAAGTAATAACTCCATATGTATTCTTTTTAATGAAAAATGTGAATGTCAAATGTTGACATGCAGGATTTCGGAGAACTTCTGTCTCTTCTCCATAACTAGCATTATTGGGTCATGCCTCACTATGCCCTACAGTGGAACTGAGATTTGCAAAATCAGTACATACCAAGTACATGCTGGCTATGCTCATCTTTTTTTCTTGGACACTGATGGTTCCCTCTTCCCCAGATTTCAGGTATTAGATTTTTTGGTGTGATGTATTTAGATCACTGCTGCCCTACAATGCCGTGAACATGGTTTAACAGGTGGTACTTAATACTAGAAAAGCAGTTTGCTCAAAAGCAGAATCACTTAATGGTATGGTTGGAAGGGACCTCTAGAGATCATTTAGTCCAACACTCCTGCCAAAGCAGGTTCACCAAGAGAAGGTTGCACAGGAACATATCCAGGTGGGTGTTGAAAGTCTCCAGAGAAGGAGACTCCACAACCATTCTGGGCAGCATGTTCCAGGGCTCTCTTACCCTCACAGTGAAGAATTTTCTCCTTATGTTTAGGTGGAACTTCCTGCATTCCAGTTTGTGCCCGCTGCCCCTTGTCCTGTCACTGGGCACCACTGAAAAGAGACTGACCTCATCCTCTTGACACCCACCCTTCAGATGTTTGTAAGCACTGACAAGATCCCCTCTTTAGTTTTCTCGCCTCCAGGCAAATCAGCCCCAGGTCTCTCAGCCCTTCCTCCTCACAGAGATGCTTCAGTTCCCTCATAATCTTTGCAGTCCTCCTCTGGACTCTCTCCAGTAGTTCCTTGGCTCTCTTGAACTGGGAAGCCCAGAACTGAACAGAGTACTCCAGATCTGGCAAAGTAAAGGGAGAGCAGAACCTACCTTGACCTGCTGGTCACACTATTCTTAATGCACCCCAGAAGTAGTCACAGGTACAACTCTGATTACAGAAAAGATTTTACCACCTATATTCCTATACAAAAATGCCTATATTCCTGTCTCACTGAAACTATTTACACTTCCGCTGACTGATCTTCTCATCATTCATTTTCTGCAACATCAGTTACAGAACTCAACTAAAATCCTTGAGAAACCATAATCCTCTTTGCACACATTGTATCTGAACACTTGTCTCAATCCCAAAGAGGAATCTGAAAGAGCAGAACTCTGCAGAACAAAGGTTGTTCACATGACTGACTTCATTAACGGATTAAAAATTGCATTGAGAATAGATTTAATTACAATAGGTTTGATGAGTTTGGATAAATGAAGCCTAAAGTGTCCAGTAATATGATTCGGGCAGTTCAAGGCCAAGATACACAGGACAATTTAAATCAGACTTCTTTTTCCTTTACAACAAAGAACCTGGAATTGAAAAATAGGTCAAATAACCTCACAGCAAGCAACTTCCTATCAGGGGATTCACGAGCCTCTTATTTTTATTAAAGACAAAGAAAATAAAGCATTGTTTATGTACACTTAACTTTCAAGGTAAGTGCCTTACAAAACTCTTCTCTCTAGGCTCAAGCTTTACAAGTAAAATTTCCTATGAGAGTGTTAAGTCAAAACCAGGTTTGTACAACATGCAGCTCCCAGGCCAGCACAGCCCACCAGCAGATGAGAGGCAGATCAGAGGCTCAGTCTGCAGTGGGGTGGCAGAAGAACAAGGAGTAATTAGGGAAGGTGCTGCCTCAGGGAGGGAGCCAGTGCTGGCGTGTGCAAGAGAGGTGTGGAAGCCTTTTGCTGTAGGAAGAAGTGAATCCTGTGGTAGGATTGTCATGTCCACCCACACTGCTGCTCTACTGCCACAATGCTAGTTGTGCAATGGAATTCTGACAAAATCTACATTACAGCACCTATATCTGCTCTAATAAAATAAATTACTCACCTAAAATTATTCTATTACTTAAATGATTATGTTTTTACTTCATAAAGAAAGCATCTTTTTTTTTCTTCTTCTTTTTAAAAAATGCACTGCAGTCACAATGGAAAACTGTTCTTCAAAGCTTTTCTCATTATCACTTTTGCATCAATTGCCATGCAAGCAGAACCAGCTGTTATACCAAAGGATAGACAGTTCAAATTAAAATTATGTGGTAATAAACATTTTTCTTATAAGCACACAGAAGACAATTAATGAAATAAAATGGTTTTGAAAAAAGGCACTATAGAAAACAGTATTTTTAGTAAAATGCAGTAAAGCATACATAACAAGGTGCAATGTATGTTATCTAAACATACCTTTCCAAGCTCTGCAGCCTGTTTTAAAATATCTCTTTTTAGATCTTCTGCTCTCTTGGAATGGAAAGAATTACTTTGACTCTGGATGATAAATACAATTTCCTTCAGTTCTGTGAACCAGAAGATAAGAAGATTTAAAGACAACAGAAGTTATTTTCCGTTTTCCCCCAAAGCTAGTGAGAACCCATGTGTGGTGGGGCAATCTATTGTGTAGCAAGCTATTTCTTTAATTATAAAAACATTTAATGAAATAGTAAAAAGGCATCATTTAACACACACAAAAAACCCAAACCAGTCCTCTTAATGATTAACACATAAAGCATGACATGACTAGGAGATGTGCATGACCACGAAACAGAAAAGATGCTTCCTCAATAAAGAGCTCAAAATTGTACCCAGAAACAAATATGAGATAGAGAGGCACATGAGAAGAATAAGGTAATGCTCTTTTATCTAATAGGACAGCAACATCTCACATGTGTCTTCACAGTGCTTTAAGGCATCACAGTGAAGAACTTTCAACAGGAGAGGAGAATGAAAAATTGAAAAGGCAATAATGAAGTAGCTTCGCAAACATTTATGGCTAGAAAAAAGTGCTTATTAAACAGTACAAGTAGGTGATGAAGAAGATAACCAAAATTTCTTGACGATAATAGACAGAATAATCCCACAATACTTTTGAAAGATAAAAAAACCTGGCAGCTTTTAACCCACTCAGAAGCAGAACACTGCAGAGGATGAGAAGTTTAAAGGAATAGGAGAGACCATTTATGGAACTCTTAACAAGTTTGACCTATGCTGTATAACCCATTCAAGACTATAACTAAGGAGCAATCAAGTATAAACCAAGAACTGCATAGTACTGCAGTTTCTATTTACTTTGCCAGAAAAGGCTGAACATTACAGATGCTATTCAGGAAGTGTGCAGATGAGGAAACTCAGAATATAATAAATTAAGAGGTGCAAGTCAATGACTGACCAATTACTGCATGAAGAGGAAGAAAAAAAATAAATATAGTAATGTTTGTCCAGTGTTCAAGGAGATAAGTAGAGGACTTGTAGGGATGGGGGGACCGAGAACTGCATGTCACTTGAGATGACAGATCAAGCATAAGAAATAACAGATTCTAGTTAATTCAGTGAGGAGACAACACAGAAAAGGCTGCTGAGTTACTGCTTACAGGTGACATTGCTCCAAGATAAGACAGTACAAAAAGGAAATAAATTCAAGTCCCATGGGATCTGTACAGAATGCCAAAATGCGGATAAAGAACAAAGTGCACATCAAAAATATTAGATAGGTAACAAAAAAGACATAGGAGTCAATTTTCAGAAAAGCAGAACTTTTAAGATCACCATCATTATTAACATTATGGAAACTGGCAGAGGAAATAAAGATATAAAATGCCTAGAAGAGCTTTCTAAGAATATTTTCTGTTGTTCCACTGAAACAAAACTTTCAGTGAGCTAGAGGTGTCAAACTGAAGACAGTCCAAGATAAAAGTTCAGTAGAGAACTAGAGTCATGGTTGACTGAAAGCTGACATTTTACTACAAGCTATGCCTGTGAAGACAAACTTCCCAAGGACAGAGCACCTTAGAGGAAGCACGTGAAGCTTCTTGTCAGGCAGCAGAGTATTTCAGCACTTTTAATCAGCAGTTTCACTGCAGTATAAATTCAAGTTTTACATCATGCAGTATCTATTTTTATAGCATATATTCTTGCTTCATAGATCAAGTCAACCTAAAAGATCCAAGTATCACATCAAGATCTTTACCTCTACATTAAAATGCTGACTTGGCAAATAGAATAGAATGAGTGAAGAATGGTGGAACAAAGATGGAGAATAAATGTCCAAAGAGTGAAACAAGTAATCTCAAGGAAAAAAAAAAAAGAGTAAAACCGAGAACATGAAGAAGGATAACAGGAAAAAGAGTGTCAACCAGAGGAGCATTAACTTGAAATATCTTCACTAAGATTATGAGAAGATTACCATGTTCAGGACCTGAGGATTGAATATATTCATTTGTTCCTCTGAATAGTTACCTATTAATTTAGACCTATGACACCTCAAAGATACAGCTAAATGTTTTTCTGCTTTTCCCCAATATTCTTTTCCCTCTATTTATTAGCTTATTCACCAAGAAAAACTCTGAAAATGTCAAATTATGTGAGGTTTCCAGTGATAAAGTTGCAGAGATAGCATGAGCATTGACATAGATAGCAGTTTTGATTTCACATTTTTCCCACACAGTGTGGCTTCATGCTCTGACCCACCAAACAAACTGCTTAAAAAAATCCATGCACAAATAAAAACTTCTAAAGAGTTGCTATTTGCTGTCTAGCAGGATATCTACTAGATTTCCTGTGCAAAAATTGAACTTAGTGCAAAGGTTAAGATTAGTGCAAAAATTAAAATTACACTTCACTTCTGCTAGTGAGAGTCAAAGGGCTAAATCTACATGCACAACACTGAAAATATCCTCAGGGATAAAAAGCAAAACCTATATTGCTTTATATAATTACTGGTTTAGTATCAGTACATTCACAGATATTGAAGCATATGAATGACACTCAGTTTCATTTATGATACATTTAACAACAGCTGTGATATTCCACAACAGAATACTTTCTAGAAATAATCTAACATCTACCTTGGTGTTAATTGCTTTCATCCAATGGAAATAGTATCCTCTGCTATAGGCACTTCAAAATAGTTCATAAAAAGAAATATTCACTGTAGTAAAATGGCAACAGAAAATAGGTATAATTTTAAACACCTGAATTGTTTCTCAAGTTGAGAAATTGTCAACCAAGCAAGACAAAGAATGGAGTCTTTTGGAAGATTAATATCCAAACCAGCTACTGATATAAAGATACATTATTTCTCTTGTTGTCTTCTTTTCTCTTTTATTGCCCTTAAGACATTTATATATCTGGAAAATATCTTCAGCAACCTCAAATGCTCACTGACTGCAAAGATCCTGCAAATTCACATTTAAAAAAAAGAAAAAAAAAAGAAAAAGAAAACTGAGAAACAAGAATGCTGAAACTTCCCGAGTCTTACCACAACCATTGCTAAACAGAATGGAACTAAAAATCAACTTTTAACAAGCCATTAACAGTAATGTTTGGTTTAGCAAGTACACAATGATCCTATCCAGAATACTCCTCCCTAGGAATTATCACTAATTCAGTTCAAAAGATGGCAATGAGGAAATATTGCCTTTTGGAAGATAAGCATTGCAGTATAATGACCAACACAAATAAACAACCTCTATAGTTTGGGGTTGGGGGGTTTTTAGTGTATTTGCCACAAAAAGCTGGTTTAGTCAACTCAAAACTACTGAAAAATTTAAGACAAACCTTTCAGGCAGAAAAAAAAAAAAAAAAAAAGGAGGAAAAACATTGCTAGAAGAAATACGATGATGATGCTGCCTTCTAGCCTTCCTCTACTACCCAGAGGATAAGCATTCACCTCAGATGCAAGAAACCCAAACTCTCATTGGTGAGGCAGTCTAGGCCTGAATGTAGGTCTCTAGCATTCCAAGTCAGTCTCTTTATTTCCAGGCTGCAAGTATATATTCTGAGGTGGGTCTTCCCTATACTCTTCTATTGCTCTAGAAATAGGGAAGAGTGAAAATGACTCCTCAGCAATCCTAATCACCTAACTCTCCTGAAACAGTGGGCATCTAACCCTGTCTCCGACTCATTGGATGTTTAAACACATCGTTAAAAAGTAGAACAGGAATAAATAGAATGGTAGGGGTTGGAAGGGACCTCTGCAAATCATTGAGTCCAACCCACCTGCCAGCGCAGGAACACCCAGGGCAGGCCACACAGGAAGATGTCCACACAGGTTTTGAAAGTCTCCAGAGAAGGAGACTCCACAACCTCTCTGGGCAGCCTGTTCCAGGCTCTGTCACTCTCACAGTGTAGAATTTTTTCCTCATGTTGAGATGGAACTTCCTGTGTTTCAGCTTCTGACCATTACCTATTGTCCTATTACAGGGCACCAGAAAACAGACTGGCCCCTTCCACTTGACACCCACCCCTCAGATATTTATAGACATTCATAAGATCCACTCTGAGCCTTCTCTTCTCAAGACTAAACAGCCCCAGTTGTCTCAGCCTTTCTTCATAGGAGAGATGTTCAAGTCCCTTAGTCATCCTCATAGCTCTCCATTGGACTCATCAATTATGACCCAACACTGATAAGTCATATCACTTATCTTTTGGCTGGACTATAACACAGCCATGCTTGAAACACTTTTCACACCAGCCAATCTAGAAAGCTACATCACATTCTGAGCAGACAAAACAACCACGGGAACATGAAGTTCTATCTTCTCTCTATTATGCTTGTCTTCCCAGTGACTAGGATATCAAGATGCTGACACCTCTCTTCAAAGTCTTGACTAAGGACACTTAAAAAGATCTCTTAAAACTCTGAAAGGAAAACTACAGATGTTAACTTTGCTTCCTCAGTACAAAGGCACAGCGCATTTATAACAGAGAAAGAATTTTCTTATATAACAGTTTAAAAAGAATTAAAAATCATAGGAAATAAGAACCACTGAGAACTTCACTGTTTCAAATCCTTCCTTGATTTTACCCACAGAAATGGGTTAAAAGAGATTTTTTTTTTTTTTTTTTAAGAATTCTTTCTTAATTATTTTGCTAAGAATTCTTTCTTAAGGAGAGGCAAAATCTCATTTAAAAAAAAAAAAAAGAGAGACAACACAAGAAATGTTGTATTACACCAGACCAATGGTCCATCTACTCCAGTATATTAACAGCAGCAATAAGAAACATTATTTAGGAACACCACAAGACCACTTTTTCCAGTGCTCCTCATATTCTAACAGCATTGAAAACTATTGTATTAGGAAATGCCAGAAGATAACATTGCTATCTATTTATCTTACTATACATCTATGGACTTGTCCCCTCTTGACACTGCTTGTATGCTCTGCTTCTACAACCTCCTGTGGCAGCAAGTTTCTAAATTTTGCTACCTGCTGCATAAAATACTTTTGTTTGTCTGCTTTAAAGTGATTTCCTACTAAACAAACAATAGATGACAGGTGGTAGTTACATGACTAACGTACCATTGTAACATTCCTAAATATAACTTTACTTAGTAATGAGATTATAGTACATTTATAAAAACTGAGCACTATCAAAAGTAAAAAAAAGAAAAAGTCTGTCAATGCCTCCCTGGGTGTTTCATGAAGTGAAACACAGCAGGTCTTCTGGGAGTGATAAAAGCAGCAACCAGCACCTGGATGCACTGAGATTCCACAGAAAGAGATGAAAGAACACAAAAGAGGAAATGGACTTTGACACCAGATAAGGAAGGGTGAACAGGAAAAAACAGTAATAAAGCTTCTATAAAAAGGTCTTAACATTTCAATGGTAAAATGGGATATTAATGGGTCAAAGAACTTAATTATTTTCCACAAGTGGTTATCTTTGTTAGGGACAGAGCTTGCAACTAAGTCCAAAAAAAGCCAACAAACAAAACCCAGATCTTTGCAGCACCATTCAGAGTTCTGTTAGCAACTGCTCTAAAAGCATGCTAAGTCTTCCTGAGGTTTAGCTTTGATGTCAGAATGAACTCACAAATAATCACCAACTGCTACCACAGAGACAAGGTTAAGCTGTCTCTTCTTCGAACAAGCAGACTCAAGTGCTCTGGGTTTAGCAGAGCAAGAAGTACCAGAACTGTCCAAGTTGCTTTATTGACTGAATTTCTATAGTACAGCAAAGGCAGCACGAGGTTACAGAGCAGAGATTGCAAGTCTGTATCTGAAACGTTTTCCTGGAAGGACATCAGACTTGTTTTCACAAAAGGCAGAAACCTGCAGAATTTTTATTCACAGAATTTATGTCACATGTCCAGTAAAAAATTCTTTTAGCACTTAGTATCCTATGAATATTTTACATGTTTCTTAAATACTGTTTCTACATATTACAAAGTTATTACAAGTTGTTACAAGTAATTTATGCTAAGTTATTACAAGTACTATAAGAACCTAGCAGAACGGTAAAATTCAGTTTTGTGTTCAATTTTTATAAAACAGCTATTAAGCATCATGAAATTTCCTTTTAAAATATTGTGTACTCCAAGAAGCAATGCACCAGCTTTTTAGTGCCAGCGCACATTCTCAGAAAAATACTTAACTACAAGGATTGCAAACACAGAAAGAGATAGAGCAGCTTCTGTTTGAGGAGACTATATGAGCAAAGAAAAAAAAAAAAAGTATTTGGGAATCAACAACTAACAGTGTTGTTGAGCCTTTAGGCACTGTTCACAGTCACTTTTCAAAGCATAACTGTATTTTATTTAGATCAAAAATGCAACCACAAGTGAAAATAAATACAGACTATACAGTACTTACCTCTGCTTATTTTACTAATTGTTCTGCTGCTTTCAGACTTCTAGGAGAAAGGAGAAAAGACAAAATAAGTATACATGCAAGAACTCAAACATTTCTCTAGAGAGACACGGGGTCAAAGCATTCATCAGACTGTAAATGTATACAGATATTTTAACTCAAGAACTAACAAGAAAACGAAAGTAAAAGTCCTTCACCATCAAGAACTGAAACAGATATTCTACATGCTTGTAGACTTAGACAATACAGTAAAATATAAATAAATAAATAAAGAGATAATGCTTTTCTATGGCTTCATTTATACCAGAGCTCTCTAAGTTAGTAGTAACAATGTCTATTTTTAGTTATTTATTAAATATATATCACCTGAGCACAAAGTTTGGAATATGGAGCTCTACAGTACAATCACACCTGTTCTGTGTATAAAAAATATTTCAACATACTCTTACTTGTTTTATCCACTATCAAGCAACAATTCTTAAAGGAAGACCCTAAAGCAATTTATATCGAGACAAATAAATATGAAGAGGTTGTTGTACATAACAACTTCACTGGGATTTACAAAGGTATCACATACATTGGTGATGGAATTTTAACAGATGAGGAATAACCAGTGACATTGCATTAGCATCATTAATTAAGAAACCAAGAGACACATGTAAAAAAATCTCAGGAGCATATTCAATTGCTCCTAAATAACAGAGGCTGGGTGGAAAGATTTAAGAACTGCTGACTGGTGGAGAGATAGGACTGGAGAAATAGGTCTGCACTTCCTACAAAAATTGTAGAGAAGAAGATGGAGCCTTCACTTATTGCACAATTTCTCCTTGGTAACAGCACTTCAGTGCTTTGGTTTCCCCACATGTAAAATAAAGATCATCTTTCCTAATTGCATAAGGATGTTGTAAGATTTATCTTGGTTCCAGTGTTTTAAGACCTTCAGATAGACACGCTATACAAGGCATTCCTCAGTAATAAGCCCATATATAGTTTTCCTACCCTTGTGACTTAATTCCTATTTATGAACACAATTTTTTCTCCCTCTTTTTTGAAAAATATTATATCCATCTAATCCTTTTAGTCCTACTTGCATCAGTTGATCTATCCTTCCGTCCAGTTCTGACTTTTCCACTGAAATTTCAGTTCTTTTCAAGAATAACTGCATTGCATCCATGCTTATGACCCTTTTTTGCTGACTGGGTTAAAGTTAAATTCTTGCAAGACTAAGTTTTTTTGATGACTATACACAGTACTACCACCTTACAGCATAATATACACCACATTCTAAGTTAACCTATATCACAAACAACATGAGAAGATTAATTTTTTTATGCAAAGAAGTGTGTGTTTTGTGGTACACAGTGTGACAAACAAGCGATATTTTACAATTGCCTTTATTAAAACACACAACTAAACAATTGTTGTCTGTTACATTCCTGTTAACGTAAAGGAAAATGGAAAGAAAAAGAAAAAAAGTATTTTGGCCTGAAGAGTTCTAGGAAGTACCTCTGACTTCATCTGAGGGAAGGTTTTGAAACTCTAAACCGGCAGAAAAGCCTTCATAAATTATATTCTATACAAGAATGATAACATTAAACAGCTGGATTGAGACAGTAATGGAATTTGACAAACAGCAACATAGAAGTAGTGAAAACAGAATGACATTACCTAGTCTCCCAGATGCACTGCAGCAGATCAGGAGTTTGCAACAGGCATCTTTTTCATTCATCAAAATTAGTGTAGATATAGCAATAATCATTAAACCCAAAATTATTTAAAAACATGTATCTCTGATCATACTTCTATTCCATTCAATGCAAGATCTAAGTGACAGTTATAGATTCTAACTCTTAATGAATTCCAGTAGTTGTATTTTATTTTCCTCCCTTAAATCTTTTTTTATACATACACAAATGTCAAGTTACAAATATATACATATAAAAAAATCAGTAGATAGAAGTCTGTTAAAGGACACACGTGCAGACATCTAACACCCATTATGCTGTTTACTGGTAGGGCTAGCTCTGACCATTAGTTCTTATTGTTAATTTGGAATTTCACATGCAAGCTTTACTTGAGCCATGACTTAGGTAGTATAGTAATATGTTAATAATTCTAATTTAGCAGAGAGGCAGCAATGTGTTATATATTTAATAAAATGAGGAAGAAAGGAAAACCTGTCTCTGAACTAATAAAGGTTATATATTCAAAAAGGATTCTCAATAGCAATAACACTATGCAAAATTGACAGGTTCTTTTTACTGTTAGTTTCTAATACACTCCTCAGCTTATCCTGG
>JANHGN010024271.1:144174-156655 GCA_024605025.1 Megaceryle maxima
TCATTTTGTGCCAAGTATCTTATGTCCTGTTATAGACACCCCAGTCTGTCTTCTTTTCTAACCCTCCTCAGGTATTTACATGTGTTGGTAAGATCCTCCCTGAATCTTCTCTTCTTCAGGTTGAACAGCCCAACCTCCTTTAGCCCATCCTCGTACGTCAGATGCTCAAATCTATTAATAATCTTCACAGTCCTTTGCTGGACTCTCTCCTGTATGTCCATGTCTCTCTAGTACTAGGGAACCCAGATCTGGACACACCTTAGGTGTGTTTTGCCAGTGCTGAGCAGAGGCAAAAGATCACCTCCCTTGACCTGTTGGAAACACTCTTCCTAATGCACCCCAGGAGGCTGCTGGCCATCTTTATCACAGTGGCTCATGGCCATCATGTGATGATGCCACTGCTGAGCATTCATAGTCTGTTGACTACCAGGATCCTCAGGTCCTTCTCTGCAAAGCTGTTTTCCAGACAGCATAACCCCATTGTGCACTGGTGCATGAAGTGACTCCTCACCAGTGGCAGGACTTCGCATTTGCCCTCACTGAACTTGTTTGTTCAAGTTTCCCATTTGACCATTTCTCTAGCTTGCTGAGGTCCCTCTGAATGGCAACACAAGCAGCTGGTGCAGCAAACCCTCCTGCCCATTCTGTATCCTCTGCTAACTTGCTAAGGGTACACTTTGTCCCACTGTCCAGGACATTAATGAAAAGGCTAAACACTAGTGGAGCCATACTCAACCCCTGGAGGGCATGATGCCACTGATCAGACCACATGACCTCAGCAAGTCAGACAGTTTCCTATCCACCTCACTGTCCACATTATCTAGCCCCTATTTCATCACTTTGTATATGACAATACAGGAAACAGTACTGAACTCTGCAAAAGTTGAGATAAACAACATCCACTGCTTTCCCTACATTCATGAAGACAGTCATCTCATCACAGATGTCTTTTGGGTTGCTCAAGCATGACTGCCCCTTCATAAAAATGTGAATGCCCCTCCTCCCAATCACCTTCTTGTCCTTCATATGTTTGTCTTGTCCTTTCTTGTTTGACGATGGTACCCAAGATTATTTGCTCCACCACCTTCCCAGGGAGTAAGGCAAGACTGGATAACCTACAGTTTCCCCAAATTCTCTTCCTTGCTCTCTTTGAGGACAGAGGTGACATTCGCTCTCTTCTAGTCTTTGGCATCCCCCCAATCACTGTGATCTTTCAAAGATTATCAACAATGGCCTTGCATTAACATCACCAAGCTATGTCAGCACTTGTGTGCAGCTCCCATCAGGTCCTGTGGACTTCTGTTCATTTAAATGTTCCCCAAACTGGTCCTCTTCCAGTGAGAGTAACTCTTCACTGCTCTACACCTTCCCAGGAGTTCCAGGCACCTGGGATTGTCGAAGGTGGGTCTTACCAGTACAGACCAAGGCAAAGAATGCTTTGTGTTCCTCACCCTTTTCCATGTCCTTCTTTTAACCAAGTCCCTCCCCTCACTCAGAAGCAGGCCCACATTTTCCCTATATTCCCTTTCACTGATGATAGGTCTCTAGAAGCCCTTTTTCTTGCCTTTCACAAGTAGACTCTCTCACCAGATTCAACCCCAGGTGGGCTCTGTCTGGCTTTCCTAACAGTATACACACTCTCAGACAGTGTCTCCATATTAACCTTGGGGTGACCTGACCCTGTTTCCATCTCTTACGTGCTTCCTTTTTATGTCTGAGTTTTGTCAAGAACTCCTTGTTCATGCACGTGGGCATCCAGCCATCTTTGGTTGTCTTCCTGTATGTGGAGATAGACTATTCCTGAGCTTGTAGGAGGTGAACCTCAAAAATCACCAAGCTCTCCTGAACCATCTCACATAATAACCTTTCTGTATTGTTGAGGACAGTGGTAGACCAAATATGCCTGGATAAAACACTTCTGTTGTGGCTGCCCTGACATGGTACAACTTCAACACTCACACATATAATTCATTAAATTAACTGGTATCTGTGATGGTCTCTCTATATACCATTACTCTTATTCCCAGTGATTTCAGACATGCAGCCTCCCCTTACTTTCTAGCAAATAAACATATTAAAATGACTTGGTATCTTTAACATTAAATATTCCAGGAAGACCTTTTTCAGCTAATACATTTTAATGGTAAGACAAGAACTGCTCAGAACCATTCACTAAACAGACCCCTGAAGACACCACAAAAAAAAAAGTCTGAAGAGTCTTCACCCAACTGTAACCATGCTTTTCACCCAGGCAGACTATGAATTTGCTTTAGCATCAGTTGATGCCATGGCCCATCTATTACCTGACTAGTAAATCTGTTACGCACACATCATTGATATGAGTAAAGCAATCTTCAGAAGTAAACTGGGATGTACTTGTGGGGTGAGTTAAAGTCTAACAAACACATGGCCAAAACTGTCCTGGCTAAGTAAACTGATCTCTCCACCTCAAAATAAATAACCTTTTGTAAGGATATCTAAAGATATCCTCTTTACTGAGATACGGGTGGCATGAGAAGAACACGGTAAGTCTAGCTGGTATATGACTTATCAAAAAGGGGCCACAAGGCAGGTAGGAAATATGGTGCTTGGGCACAAGTGGACATCTCTAAGCTTAATTCATCCACCCTGAATTAATTCCCAAGAGCTTTCTAAAATAGGTACGCCCAGGAGCAGACCACAGATAGAAAAATTCTAACTACACATGCAGCTCTCACAATTACAGAATCACTATGCTTGGATAACACCTTTAATCATCAAGTCCAACCATTATCTAACTGTACCAGGGCCACTGCTACACCATGTCCTTAAGCACCCTATCTAGATGGCTTTTAAATACATCCAGGGATGGCGATTCAACCACTTCCCTGGACAGCCTGCTCCAGTCTTCGATAACCCTTCTGACATACAAGTTTTTCCTAATGTCCAACTTAAACCTCCCCTGGCACAACCTGGTGCCATTTCCTCTTGTCCTATCAGTTGTGACTTGTGAGAATGGACCAGCACTCACCTTTCTACAACTTCCTTTCATGTACTTGTAGAAAGAGATAAGATCAGATGTACAACACAGGTAGAAACAGTAAACTCCCTGTGGCAAGGCCATCTTTTTGTTGTGTGTAAAGTACACATGCACGAAGAAGGGTGACCTATGTCTAGGAGCTATGAGATGCTACTGTAACAAACCAGTAACTTTTCATGTCCAAACATTATTAATTCAGACAACTGAAACAGATTTCTTTCAGCACAGAACTCCCTAAGACACACATCAATCTCTGGAGTTAGAGGCTCTTTTGCTAACACCAGAATTTCCTCTAGTCTTCAAGTTTTTTGATGGAATGCAAGCATACCTCAGGTGGACCACTGACTTATCATAGAGCACAAAGAAAATATATTGCAAGAAGAAACTGATTAGCTGGTAGAAGTTCAAATTGTGTAGGCACTACAGTAACCAAAAAAGACTAGGGTCATTAAGTGTACGACTTCTCACAAGCAAAGCTAACTAAAGCAGGGAAAAAAACCAAAACAACACAAAACCAAACCCCAAAACAACAGCAAAGCACTGCCTTAAAGACAACACATAACTTTGTATTTGTCACTTCATTATTTACTGCATTGTGTACCCTGGAGTTTAACACACATGCAGCTTTTTACATCATTTGGCACAAGCAGACAGAAGCTGAACGTGTCAATTGCCTGTCCTCCCCTCCTTTTGCTAAATGGTCAAAAACTGAGGATAACCAAGAAAAGGAAATAAATTTTACAAAGACTTTAAAAGCACTTCATTTTTACCAGTCTTATCTTTATTTCTTTTGAAAGCAGGACTAAAATCCACTGGAAAAGCTAGAGAACATTTTTGGATCCATTCAAAACCTGGAAGTTTAATCAGAGAATGTAACATAAGCAGCTTCAATTCCTATTTATTTTTCTCAAGCATTCCATTATTTCCATTAATATTTTGGTGAGTAAATAGACTTGCTTATAACACTACAAAGTAAACCTCAGTTATTTATTTTCATTGTTCAGCAGCTAAACTGCAGGAATATGTGCCAACAAACTACTAGAAGAATAGATGTAAATACTGTAGTATTAAAATACAACCTACTGTATAAATATACATAACGGTGTAACACCACAGTATAAATGTGGAAGTAATCCTTTCTTCAGTACTACCTTTTTGAGTGTAAACAATTTCCAAACGTTTACAATTATATGTCCTTTAAGTGCAAAGGATGTTAAAACCTAAGGAGTTAATTCTTTTGCTTTTGCAAACAAAATCATTTGAGGTGGGAAGGCAATACTTCTGTCATCTTGCCCTTCTATGGTCTGATTCAAGGCTGACTGACCCCAGAGTGATGCCAATCACCTCTCTGGGCTGTGCGTCAGTTTAAATGAGCTACAACAAAATTATGACTCTATGACTTAAGTTTGGCAAAACCATGACTAATAAGAACCTCTTCAAGTAATGAAAGCCACTGATAATGTTGCACACAGTAGACAAAATATTTTAAATAGAATTTCTTTATACTTCTAATTATAATTTAATGAAAGGCCTATTTTTGTTTTAGTTGGGGGTTGATTGGGTTTCCTCCCCCTCCCAAGTTTCTAAAGAATGTAAGATTCTACGAATTGACATGATTCCAGAGAAAATCTGCACTGATGCTGTCAGTCAAAGAGGCAGTATCTTCCGTAACGAGACAGCCTGGGAGAGCCTGCGAGCAAAATAAATTAGTTTTGTGTATTTATATGCAAGCTTTTATAATATTTCTTCATTTTTGCTAACCTACTAGTATGAAAGACCCCAGTCTAGTCAGGTAAGAATGAAGACATACAGATTTACCACCCAAAATGGGGAGAGAACAGGAGGAAGAAGGAAAAGGAGGTGGCGATGAAAGCAAGTTCCCAGCATCTGAAGCTTTTCATAACATATAAGCAATTCATTTAATTTCTTTCCTAAATTTATTTAAGCTAATGGCACATATGGCAGATGAAATCACCACCATGAACCACTGAAATGTCTAAATAAGTGCTGTGTACACCAGTATCTTAAGGCAAGCAAAAAAAAAGACAGTAAAAGAAAATCAGCATCATCTCTTCCAACTGTCTAGAAGTTAGACCAAACAAAATCATCTGAATGCATTTTCCCATTCTGCAAGCTGCACACGCAAGCTGGAATTTAGCTTTAGGATTTAACTATCAACAGACAAGCTGTTTTCTTCAGTAAAACACAGTCCAAATTATCTCTTGTTATCCAAGAGCAGAGTTAGCTATTTTGCAAACTTACTACCCTGGCCATCTCAAAAGCATGGGGTATTTACGAAGTGACTGTCTTTTATATTAAAAGGTATTTATAAAACTAAGAAAGCCCTAATACTGCAATAAGCTTCAAGCAAACAAATTCTACGCAAGCACAGAGACCTATGAAACAAGGGGTAACTGCAGAACCAGGAACTCGACATTTTCCATTTCTGCCTTCTACCTGCATGCATGTACGTATGTAGTATATACAGTAAACATAGACACATATGCACGTGAGGAAAACTGCTGTTCTGACTGATAACAATCTGCTCGAGGTTACAAGTGCTGTAGTACCCTCCTGAAGCATTGGGGCAAAACTACTCATCCCGGAAAGAATGAAGTAAGAGCTTTAGAAAGAGCAGTAGAGCATTAGGACTGCTCCGAAAGCGAAGCTGCGTAGGTGAAAGCAAATGTATTTTACAAGAGAAAAATAAAAACATTACAGTTTTACTTTGCTGAAAACAGGATTTATTCGTAGCAGGTTTCACCGGCAGGATTTTGATCTGCAAGCCACAGTAGGGGAAAAGACTCAAATCCAAAGGCTCAGCACAAACTGCCAAGCGTGTGCTAATAGCTATGGAAACATTCGGGTACCGAAATAGTGAGAAACAGAACCGAGGTAAACATTTCTGTCTCTTACACTCACGGCAACAGCTCCTAACCCCAAGAGCCTGTAGCGATCCAACCGCTGACCTGCTACTAACCCTTACCTTCTCCCATCTGCCTAGACAGTAAAAACGTCTCTAAAATGCAGTGATGATTATTTTTTTTCCTCTATGTCGACCTTTTAACCAGATTACATTACCTTTCTGTCCCCCCCGTCAGCAGCACCCACTCAGTACGGCGCTATTTCAAACACGAGCACGAGTGGCTTCCTGGTGGGTTTTAGCTAGTTCTTTAATGAAGATTTTTCTCGACCTGAGAGGCTCGCCCCGTAAGAACCCGTTTTCACGGCGAAGGCTTTCCCATGCCCCTCGCTGGCCCGGGGGAGAGGGTGCGACCCTCTCCCCCACACACCGCGGCAGGGCCCGGTGGGCGCGAAACGGTCCCAGTGCCGTCCGGCATCGGCATCGCAAAGCGGGGGCCGCTGAGAGAAGCCCGCGCCGCTGAGAGAAGCCCGCGCTGCCCCGTCCGCGTTCCAGCCCAGGTCACTAACAAACTTCGGGGGAAGGGGCACCTCCTGTCTCCCCGCCCGCTTCCCCTCACAGGGCGGGACAGAGGGCTGAGAGAACGGCAGCTCCCGCGCCCCGACGCGCTTTCCAGCTTTGTCCCGTGCTCTCCTCCCCCTCATCCCCTCCGCGGAGGGGCCGAGCGTCCCGGGTCTCCTCCCTTCACCTCGCCATGGCCTCCCGGCCCTGCCCCCGGCCACTCACCCCGGGTGC
The DNA here is from genome assembly GCA_024605025.1 of Megaceryle maxima. Lineage (NCBI taxonomy): Eukaryota > Metazoa > Chordata > Aves > Coraciiformes > Cerylidae > Megaceryle > Megaceryle maxima. The sequence goes on from JANHGN010024271.1 coordinate 150,852, forward strand.
GGAGCGGCGGGAGAAGGAAGAAGAGGTGGGCGCACGCAGCGAAAAGGAGCCAGCGGCTGCAGCCGGGCTCTCGAGACATCATGGCAAGGGCCGCCGAGCCGCACGGCCGGGGGAGGAGGAGAGGGGCACGGTGCGCCCGGTTGCCCGCCTCTGCCGCAGGAAAGCGACCGAGCGGCCTCCGGATGGTGGCGGTACCGCCGCCAACCTCCCAGCCCGCCCCCCTCCCCTCCCTTCCCTTCCTTCCTTCCTCCCTCCCTCCCGCCAGGGCCCGGCAGGACCGGGCGCCAGCGCCGGGAGGAAGGGGAGGCGGAGCGGGGGTCGCGGCGCCCTCTGGCGGGCGGTAGCGGGAGAGGCGGTGCCCTGCGAACCGGGCTGGAGGAGGCGGGGAGCCCCGACCTCCCGTGGCCCTGAGCTGGAGGCAGGCAAGCAGCCGGTGCAGACCCGAGCCTTTCCGGACCGGCCGCTACAAGCCGACAGCTTCCCGAGAGCTCCGAGGGCTCCTACAGCCCTCTATATGTAGTTATGGGATAAAGAGCTAACCCAAAATAATCCTAGTATGCATAGCTCTTCATAGCCATCCTTAAGCACCCAACATCTGCTACTAAAACCAACATCTTTAAGTCTTAATGCTAAATTATTAACTCTGCAGAAAGTCCTCCAATGAAGTTTCTAGGCTGTCCCATTTAGACAAGAAGATTGGTTTGTTGTTGTTGTATTATTTTTTGTTGTTGTGTTTGTTTTTTTTTTTTTTTCAGGGGGGTTGTTTTGGTTTGTTTTGTTTTTTCGTTTTGGTTCATTTTGGTTTTGTTTTGGGTTTTGGTGGGGTTTTTTGTTGTTTGGTGGGTTTTTTTGGTGCTTTGTTTTGTTGGTTTGGGGTTTTTTGTGTGTTTTTTGTTTGTTTTTGTTTGACTGTTTGTTATTAGTTTCATTCTTCTTCTCTCACAAACAAATTTAAACATTGCCAGTCAAATGATGTCTAGCACTGACAGGAACTTGGCCCACAATACAAATAGCCTAGCTCGCCTCTAAAACAGCCCTCACAAAGTGTTAACCCCAAAAGAGCACATTACCCCACCAGACAGCCATTTCATGATGACCTGCGTAACCCAGAGTGGAGATGTGGCCCAGCACAGAGGTACAGACATGTAGCACAAGGAGGGCACAGCCTTGACACTGGAGATTCTGCTGCTATGAACAGCTCTTTTGGTTAAAAAAATGCAGACCTGGAGCTGCACAAAACCAGTTCTAGGGCTAACACAAGAACAAAGAGGTAGGGTATATAACATGCACAAATGTCACAATATAGACAGTAAATTTGAATGTAGCAGAGCTGCAGACCAACAAAGAAATATCAAGAGTGTTAAACCTTGTTAGTAAACAAAAAATGACCCCATGTGGATCCTGGAGCAAGGAAGAAGAAACCACCCACATGAATGTCAGATTTGACCCAGTAAAGCTCTCCACGTGCTGACAACTTGCTGTGACACCCACCCTCCATACAGCTTAGAATGAAATTGCCAACCTTCAGAGGAGCCATAGAAGGGCAAGCAGGAAAAGGAACAGAAAGCCAGCAGTGTGTATAAAATTTCCACTGCACTGTCATTCTTTTATTTTTCTGTAGCAAATCGATCAGTATTGATAACTACCAGATTCTTCACATTTCAACTACAGTAACAAAAAATTCTTAGCTTTACTTACATATAAGCCGTCATCCTCTTTGCCTTTAAACACAATTTTGAGCATAACACCTAGTGCCCCTAGGTAACAATTCCTTAGATGCTGGTACGTGTAGACATGAACTCCAGCCAGGTCCATATGTACACATTTTCCCATCAAGTAACTTTCCACACAGACGCCTCCTTCCAACTCAGCCATTCAAAATACACTGATCTCACTGGAAACAAATGGTACACTGTCCAGGTCAGCCATAAACCTCCTGTATTTTTAATCCAGTAAGGCCAACAAAAAAAAGCAAGGCTCTCAATGTGGACTTTTCCTCAAAACTTTGCAGCTTTTAGATCTGCTGCCTTCTTTTGCTGGCAGATCAAGCAGTTACAATAGGGTACCTTAAGCATGCAGGAGAGGTCATTTTGAAGATGAATGGAAATCTTTTCACAGTGGTAAACATTCACTCTCACTGCAAGTTCAGGCAAACACATCTGTATCACTATAACTTGGTAGTAACTTCACACTTTCCTTTAAAACTATCTCAACACAAATATATTAGACTTCTTTAGGGTATTAGACTCGCTTTATGTATTTGCTACCCCCGCTTTTATTGCAGGGGGTTGAAGAGAGAGGGAAAATGGGACACAAGTGTGAGCAACCACAGCTTGTTATTTGCCTTACAGAACAACTGCTTGTTGCTGACATCCTGATTAACTAAACAATTACAAGAATAATTGTGATGCCAATTAAATAGAAACTTTCATTCTACACTTATCTCCCTGATTCTGTGTGTGTGTCATTACCAGGGAAAAAACAACAAAAAAGCAAACAAAAAAAACCCCACACAAACCAACAAAAAGTGTTCCATTGTCCTTCCATTTCTATACCTGTAACAATATAAATGTGTGAATCCTGCTTAATATATATGCCTGCATTTGCTTTTTTTTCTTATGTTTCAGTAGTGTCCGTTCTGTGCTGATTTCCATAAGTATTCTAGTCACACAGATCACACCCACAACATCTGCAATAAAAATAAGACTTTTCACTTTCAAAATGGTTAAGATATACCCACATACAAATGTTTCCCCATGCAGCAAGTCAGTAAGGAGAAAAAAAAAAAAAAAAAAAAAAAAAGACACCAAACCTTTTTCTGGGATGTAATCAATGTTTTGATTTTTCACAAATATAATAGAAATTTTATTCTAACAACCTCCCTGGAAATACAGAAGTCTACTGTGAAACCTAATGTTGTCCAACTGTTGAGAAAAATAGCACTTAAGTGTTCCAAGTATGTTTATATTTGGGGTGGGAGGAGGAAGGAGGAAATAAGTATTTTAATTCTACTCTATGTACAAACTCAGATTGTGTTTGTTTGTTGTTCTAACTACCCCACTGAGAATTTCCATCTCAGGAAGGATGAAAATAATGACTTAATGAAGAGGCTCAGAGCGCCACCAAGCTTTGTTTCCTTATAGTATTACATATGTCTCACATTCATAAACAAAACAAATGTAGCACTGTTGCTGTGTTGCCACCTCTCAGTTTAATGAGAAGGGCTGCAAATACAAAGAAATCCTGTCAGATAAATATACATTAAGTTATGCATATCAAATTTATATTGTCCTGGTAGAATATCTTTTGCAGATATCAAATACAATTAAATATTTTAAATTAATTATTCATCATAGATGGGATTTTTAGAAGAAAAAAAAAAACAGCATTTTTTCCAGAATTAAACCTAGAGTTTCTGTAATTAAAATAATAAACTAAATGACTATGTCCTTGGAAATATTTTTAATAGCATGTATGTTACAGTAATTTTGCATCCAAGTCACTACATCTTAGTTAATAACATTTAGTATTGTATTATAAATTGCAGGATTCTGAGGCCCATAGAATTTCTGAGACTGTTTTTTCTAATGGATTTGTGGAAGCTTTGATGATTTACTTCAGCTTGACAATTTGATGCAAGAGATAAAGCAACGTGCCATTTGGGGTAACATATTTTTCACACATCCCTTTACATAAAAGAAGGGACAGCCAACCTTCCTAGCTCAGAAGATGATGCTCAGATTGCCATGTCAGAGAAAAGGGGAAGTTCAGAGGCAGATAACAATGATGTCCACTTAATACTGGCCAGGCTGGCATGTCGTCCAAAGACGGTTTGCCATTGAGCGCAAGCAACCCAGTAGTGACTCAAGGATACTCTGATGGCTCTGTCATAGAAAGGCTGTAACATGGGAGAAGAAGAAAGAAATTATGAACCAGACACAATAGTAATTACTGAGTTAGAGAACTTGAGTGGAACTAGTTTGTTATATTAGCCATTTGACAAATGGTTAATCTATGAATTACAGTGTACGCGTATGGTTTCTTGCAATGGATGGGGCAGAAAGGCCTTTTCATCAGAGGCAGGCCTATTAATAGCATGAGTTAAGTTCTGTTCCAGCTCTTCCTCAGACTCCTGCAGTTTGACCTCTCTGTCCTACTCAGCAAGTTACACAAGCCAGGGCATAACTTTAAGATATGACTAATCCTGCAGAAATCAGCAAAACCAATCCAAATGAGTTCAGAGTCACACAGTTACTTTTTGAATCACAACATGCATCTGGAAACTCAGCTTTCAGCTACTCAAGATAGTAATTCAATGATTATTCCATGCCATTATGATCACAATGCCCAGCTAATACCTTGGGAGTACACCTAGATTTGTCAAATGCTAGGCAGTGATCTTGAGCATGGGAGCTCTGATAGTCTGCATTGCTCAACTCTACACTCCCTTGTCCCATTTGGATGACTCTAAATAGTTCTCCCCGGGAGAAATCTGCAGTAGTGGGGAAAGTCCTGAGTGCTGTAAACACGACTCAGTCAGTGACATTTGGCCTAGGACCAGGCAAGTCTATCTTGTTCAGAAGAATTTATAAAGTTGCCATGTCAGAGCCCACGTGTGCTGTAAGCCTGACAACCAAACTACTGAGGGAGATCAGAACAGTCAATCCCTGTGGTAGCCCACAGTGTAGTCTGAGTTTAGTGTCTCTCTCTTTCCAGGGTTAATGTGGGAAGTGCTTGTTCTTAGTTAAAATATGAGGACTCCACCTTGAGGTAAGTCTCAGGGCATTCAGTCAAAGCTTTAGGAGAACTAGAGAGAACACATAGCAGTGTCCTGGGGACAAAGTTCAAACAAACGATTTCTTATCATAGAGACTGCAGTTATTAATTAGATTACATGCTTTTTAGAAAGGGCCTGGAAAAACAATGGGCATGAAGTGATCTGTCACAGATTTACAATCTCCTAAAAACATGGATTAAAGACAATTCCTTTCCTAGGGGGCAAATAATGCCTGCTTAACAGCTTCTCTCTGTCATCTCGCACAGAAACACTGAAAATAGCTTATGTAGCATATTTTCTGGAGCTCATGATAGGATTATCCAAGAGACAGAGTATATACACTCAGGGGATGGGTGAAGGACACAGGTATGTCAACATCTTTGAACTAACTACTACAGCCTAAGCCACAGATAAGAAATAGAAAATCTGGCAAATTGACACAGATCCCCGAAATGCCTTAGAACAGCTTAGACATCAGTGCTTCAATCTCCCTTATAAACCACACCTTGAAATCTCTGATTGGATGATTCTCACAGGCATCACTGGAAATCTGTTGCCTCCAGACCCAGTTTCCAGGTGTGCCGTGCCTTACCTTCTAACATGCATAACCTCAAAGAAACAGCATGAAGGACACTTGAAGTGGTTATGCTTCTTTTTCAGGTAGCTTAAAGAATAGCTGCAGATTTGTCAAGTTTGTATTTCTTAAATTTGTGGTTTTAAACACACAGTAGCAGTAAATCAATGGGTCTGTGGGAGATGCAAGCTTGGAATCCAGAAGCCTTTGGAAGGTAAACCTAGCACTAAATTCCCTCCCTCTCCCCTACCCTGCTTGAAACCTTTCACACTTCTTTTCCTCCACTTCAGTCAATAACTTGTCTATCCCTCCTTCCAACAGGAATATAGTCTAGTTGCGGAATCTGAGGATAGCATGACTGACTACCAGAGGATAGCATGACTAAGGAGTCTTCCCTAGTTGATGAGGACTGGGTTAAAGAACAGCTGAGTAATCTGGACATCCATAAGTCCA
>JANHGN010024272.1:0-36402 GCA_024605025.1 Megaceryle maxima
TTGAGGCTGCATACTTGCAACAAGTCCTGTTCACTTATGAAGGCTGGATTGCTCACATGTCCATTGCTAGACAAAAAACTCCTCTACACATATGTACACATCCACATATGTATAAATATATATATGTAGGTACAGGTATATATATCATATAGATATAAATAGATATAGATATAGATAGATATAGATAGGAGGCCAAGATAGTTCTAAATGCAAAACATTTATTGTCTGAGAAGGGATAAATTTGAGTATGACTTTTCATTTTCATTTGACCTTTCAAAAGACATGATTAAACTCTATCTCCTAGCATTGTAATTGATTTTCCCCAAAGGACAATTTATCAGAGAATAAACTGGTTTTGGACCTTGAAGTGTATATTTTGTGGCTTTTACATATCAATTGGCATTTTAAAAGAAGCCTTCCATTCCAAAAGCACTTCTGAGAATACCAGAAAATAAAAATAACTCCGGCAGATTACTTGGCTTTTTGTCAATACACCATTCCAGCAAAGCCTGTCAGCTGGAAGACAAACTTTTGAGAAGAGCTAGATTCATGTAACAAGCAGAATTAGATGCAACTAACAAGTTGTCTTGTCAAAGAAAGGGCCCGAGAAGATCTTGTTTAAATCAATGCACAAGAAGATGACAGTTCATGTGAAGTTTGGGCTTAACAACAAAGGTACAGACCTCTGTCAGAGCAGATGGTAGGCACTTTACAGTATCCTACCAAACTCACTGATGCCCAGAAACCTTTTATTTCCCTTCATTACACGGTACCATAGCTTAAAAGCATACACAACCATATTTTAGTTTAAAGTATCTAATACATTAAAGACCAAACATTTTCTTTTAATTGATGTCTAGGGTTTACCATGTATACCAACCTGGTCATGGAGACACTTACACCAGTTCTTAGCTTCAGTGTGAGTAACTCCCCAAAGTTCCTGTCATATTCCTTGTGTTTAGAATTGCAGACACCCTGTTTAGGGACAGGTAAAAATGTTCATATATTCCAACCTTCAGACAGAATTCTTTAATTCTTGGTGTTTTATTTCATTCATTTTAAACAGATTTTTAAAACTGATTTTAAACAGAGTACTTGCAGTGGAAGGAATCACATAAAAAATTCAGTTTCATAACCAGTCTGAAGCTAGAATGTACAGAAACAGACACCAGATTCACTAGTCCTAAAAGAAAGACTTGATACTCTAGCCAAATTAAGAATAACTTCATTGTTGCAACTACAAAGAATTTAAGTTAACAGAAAGTAATTATGTGCATGGTGCAGCAGAGGTAAAGTGGTATTTAGATTTAACATTAATGTTAAATGAATTATACATCTACCAGGGGAAAAAAAATAACCCTCTTAAATTCAAATTTTATTCTCCCTAGTGTTATTATACATAACACATTTGTGGATTCTCAGACAATCATAAAGTAGATACTATCTCATCAGAAGGCAGAGTTACTAGGAATGTTTACTGTGACGAAATGCAAGAACATACAGATAAACAAAAAATTGGAGGACAAATGTTAACGCTCTGGAGGGACCTTTACTTTATTCCAAGACTAGTAAGAGGACATAGTAAGTGAACAACACAACATTTGATCAAATCCTTAAGCCCAAGTTTATGAGTTTTCTCTGTGTCATCTTCCATAAGAGTTTTGGTAGAGACAGGCATTAGATGTTCTGTAGATTCTCCTTTGGAGAAAAATACATCAAGGTGTCAGTTTGACATACCATTCAATTAAGAAGCTTTCAGGGCAATAATGAATACACCTTTGGTATCTGATACTCTCTTTCAGATGGAGCTTCTTAAGTCCACTGACTTTTGGGGAATACAAGAACCAGAGCTTCATATCATGCCAGGACTTCAGATCAGCACTGATGGACCAGCTTGTAGCTTCTTTCAGTCCTCTCAGATTCAGTGTCATGAATGCAGTAAATAAAATCAAAGTGTAGAAAGAAAGATATAATGGAAATGGATTTGCAGATATGTGTAGCATGCCAGAACATTCCATTGTTAAATAAAGCTTCTCTTTTCTCCAGGAGATCTTACAGCAGTGTCAGCTTTGGTCCTCTCATTAACAGAAGGAAAAGCCAAGTATCTCACGTACAAGTGACCTGACAATGGATATCCAGCAGACTTGATGCAAAACCGGGAGCAGGACTAGGCTTTTCAATAAACTGTACTGACAAGCTCACTAAATGGGGAAGGTTAGAAACAAAGGAGAAAATCTCAAAAGACAGAACTGCATTTGTCTGAGACAGATTAGTTTTAAAGACACATAGTAACTGGATGAAAGACACACTCTAAAACTTGCCTTGTTTTCCAAATGAATGATGGGTATAATTTACTGTTCAAATGCATGTTAGGAGGGATTACTTTATTGGGTACACTGGCATACTACTGTACACATTTCACTTGTGAGAGTCCTTAGGTGCTGTTCAGAGTTGAGGGCAGTTCTGATTTTGCATTCACCAGTTGACAACACCAGTGACTGCACCAGAGCTCGTTCTCAAGCACAAGGTGACCCACCTAGTGGGTGAGAGAAATGCTGTGGACATTGTCTACCTGGACTTTAGTAAAGCTTTTGACACAGTTTCCCACAGCATTCTTCTGGAGAAACTGGATGCTCAAGGCTTGGCGGTGCATGTTTCTGTGGATAAAAAATCAGCTGGATGGGTGGACCCAAAGAGTGGTGGGCAATGGAGGTAAATCCAGGTGGAAGCCAATCACAAGTGGTGTTCTTGAGTTTTCAGTATTGGGGCCAATTCTTTTTAATATCTTTATCAAAGATCTGAATGAGGGGATTGAGGGTACCATCAGTAAGTTTGTAGATGACACCAAGTTAGTCAGGTCTGTTCATCTGATTGAAGGTAGAAGGCTCTGCAGAGGGATCTGGATAGGCTGGAGCAATGGGCTGAGGCCAATGATCTGAGGATCAACAATACGAAGTGCCAGGTCCTGCACTTGTCACAACAACCTCAAGCAACGCTACAGGCTTAGGCAAGAGTGGCTGGAAAGCTGCCTGGCAGAAAAGGACCTGGGGGTGCTGGTTGACAGCCATCTGAATATGAGCCAGCAGTGTGCCTATGTGGCCAAGAAGGCCAACATCATCATGGCTTGTATCAGAAATAGTGTGGCTAGGACTAGGGTCTGATTGTCCCCCTGTACTCAGCACTGGTGAGGCCACACCTTGAATTCTCTGTTCAGATTTGGTCACCTCACTACAAGAAGGACATTGAGGTTCTGGAGCATGTCCAAAGAAGGGCAATGAAGCTGGTGAAGGGTCTTGAGAACAAGTCTTATGAGGAGCAGCTGAGGGAACTGGGGTTGTTTAGACTGGAGAAAAGGCGGCTTGGGGGAGTCCTTATCACTCCCTACAACTACCTGAAAGGATGATATATCAAGGTGGAGGGTCGGCCTCTTCTCCCAAGTAACAAGTGATAGGACAAGAGGAAATGGCTACAGGTTGTGCCAGTGGAAGTTTAAATTGCATATTAGGAAGAGTTTCTTCACAGAAAGGGTTGTAAAGCCCTGGAACAGGCTGCCTATGGAAGTGGAGGAATCATGAACCTGGGAGGTATTTAAAGGCCGTCTAAATGTGGTTCTTAGGGACGTGGTTTAGTGGTGACGTGGCAGTGCTGGGTTCACAGTTAGACTTGAAAATCTTGAAGGTGTCTTCCAACCAAAACAATTCTATAATTCTATTATTCTATGCTAAATAATGAAAAAATACTGGAGAAGTATGACAAAGGCACTGTCAAGATAGAATACTGTGAATCACACGCAGTGCAGTAAGGAAACCAAAAGAAATAGAAAATAATCATCAACAATTTCATATTGAGATGGGATTATGAATGAATAGACGTTCACTCTAGCAAGTGTGTTTAATTTAGTGAGTACAAGTGCGTAAAATTATACACTTCTTAAGAGAAAAACTTAATCATCTCTTAAAAACTTAAACATCTCTGATGAGAGAGAGTAATATCTAAAAAGACCACATATTCAGTTGGTTCAATTAGCAGAGCCCTGACAGTCAGTGTAGCTGCACTGATTTATACCAGCTGGGAGTCACTCTAGCATTTAAAATATCACATTGAATCTTTACAGAGAGCCATTATTATTTCAATAAGACTGATGACATGGTTTCCACACCTCAGAGTTGGGATCCTGAGAACACTAGATGATACTAGAAACCTTGAAAATGAAAGGCACAGGATGTAGACAAAGGCCTCCAACATCTATATTCAAATGATCAATTACTAAAGGAATGTAACCATGACTGTTGGCTAGAACTTGTTTTAGGGCATAACAAAGAGGAAAAAAGATGCAGTTACCCAGCATATGTAAAATGACTTCTATGGTAAAAAACACAAAGGTGATAACAAGAAAGTATAAATGTGAGTCACAGTGTTCATAAGAACAGAAGTCAAGTGTTTCTGCATCATCCCCCAGGGTTAAGGACAACACAACTGATCAATGTTGCTACTGATCTGCAGAAGGTCCTGGCACACAAAGTCCTTGGCAGACAAAGTGCTGCTTTTTCATTTTCTAATCACTAAATTTTCCTGCTTCAACTTTTCAGATGTAATGGATTATACTTACTAAGTAATTGGGTAAGTAAATTAGAAATGTAGAAAGAAGTCTATATACAGATATGTGTGTGTTCTCAATGCTCCAACCTTCTCACATGACAACATGATTCATATCAGCATAGCAGGTCAGAGTAAACCTTATAAATATTTAATATTTTCCTTTATGAATGCATTAATAAAGTAGCAGTAATAGGTGTAAGAATGCTGCAACACTCCACCTCTCTGATATTATTATTTTAGTTTTTTTTCTAAAAATCATGTATGGCATAAAATATTTTTCAGCACATGTAAAGAAAGTGAATAATGCTAGATAAAATCTGGGAAAATTTAGAACAATTAGCAGCAAACTCATGATCTTGTAGGATTCCCCTGCACCAGAGAGACATGAATCTGAACTTGAATGATCTTCTTTCATTTTGCTTCTAAGCTGTGTATTGCAGCCATTGCAGCCATTAATAAGAAAACCTTCTATCCTTTCAAACTTAAAAACACACTACCTTTGTTTGCCTATTATCATTTGGTGTATGTCATACTCCAGTGAAATTGGTTTTAGTCTTATAGAGGTTAATGGGACACAGTAAGCCTGTTGATTGTAATACTACCGTATTGATGGCAGCAATACAATCATGAATATCCTTGAAAATTATTTAGTGCTTTTTCTAGACATTACCAAGTTGTGCAAGTCAGCTGTTCACTACATCATTTTGGCATTTGATTAAAAAACAAACAAACAAACAAACAAAAGAAAATAAATTAAAAAAAAAATTAAAATCTTGTTCTGCACCAGACATGCTTGTCTTAGAAGAAACACACAAAGGAAAAAACCCTTCACACTTTGATACTAAGAAATAGCAGCGAATATTCAGCTGTTCATACTGCTCACTTGGTTTCACAATTCTATACTCGCTTCCCTCCAATGACAGAGGTTCTTCTGCACTAAAGGATTTAATATATTGTTCTGCACTGCTGAATCCTGGATAGGGAGGAATGCTTTAAAACTATCAACTAATGTCCATAGGCATCTGGGGAGCCATCCTTCCCTTTACAGAATATTTGCACACAGATCCTGTTTGGGGAAGATGTGTGGCACAAACCTCAAGGCTGCCAGAATACATAACCCTCCTGTGACGTATAATCAAAGCACCAGTGTCCCTCAGCAAATATTATACGCTACCTTAGTGTTCCAGGATCTGAAATTCAGCTTTAACTCTGACATCTATCCTCCCCTGTGCTGGCTTGATACAGTACTTGAGTCACACAGAGGCAGACAAAATGACCTTGTGAATAAGAATCTACCATGCAAACTTTCTAGTTAGAAAAACTCCACTGCCATTTGCCTTCCAAGACAAATGTTGCTCCATGATTTCCCATTCCAAATGAACCTGCACTCCAAGTTCTTGCCAGGAGGCATAATGATCTGCACAAAATTAGTTGGATTTAGCCATGTGAAGCAGAGAAGGGGACTGCCTTCAGGTGCTGGTGGTTCCTTTGGCACCATAAAGCAACAGACTGGGAGATTCTCTCTCTGACATCAAGTACTTTGTTTCTCACCTTATCTAGCTTCATTCTGTCTGCCATAAAATGACAATCCTCACTATTGTGCTGAACCAAAAAAAAAAAAAACCCTACAGTAGTTACAGTGACTATATTGTCATTCTGCAAAATAAGTGTTAGATGTATTCATCCTAGCAAGGATATGAATTTCTTATGATGTAAAATGAAGGGGGCAGGTGATATTCAAAGCATTAGACACCGCAAATAGAGCATTTTTAGAGGATTAAGTCTATTCTTCTGGTATGATGTCACATGGGACTGAAGGTCAAGTACATACAGCCACCTGTTCAGTGAAATAATCCTCCAGAAGTACCTTGCCTGCAGAGATTTCTTATTATTCTGAAACAGAAATTATTAAGGGAAAAAAAAAAAAAAAAAAGCAAAGACAAATCCAGAGCCCATTTTCAGAGATTAATTCTATAAATATAACATCATCCAAAGTCAATCTGAAAAGTAAAATATTTTGACTATTCTGAACATATTCTATTTCTGTATTTCCGATATTCATACCACTAGTGTAGCACCGTGGATTTGTTTTAGCTGATTACATTAAAAGAACATTATTTAAAAATTCAAAAGAATGAAAAAGCCTGTTTGTGTCTGCTGTCTGTATGAATAAGTCTGAGGCTGCTACAGTGGAATGACTGCTGAAGTTGACAGTTATGACTGGAAACTGAAGATACTGTGCCATAGTCCACCCTTCACATCTTTCAGGAATACTGTGTAAAGCATGCTTGATGCCGATTAAGGAGATGAAGGATCATTTTGTATATGTGAATCTTGTTCTTCCAAGATCCCTTCTGCATGTCCAAGTTATTTCAGTAAAAAGTTCTGCTTAACTGAACATCTGTGGCACTGCAGCTGCACACATGATGGAACTGTCCTTCAGGGCAGCTCCCAGTCAGGAGTAGCCACAGCTGTCCTATAATATCAAGACTGGCAGAGACAAAAAAATAGTTTCACATGGTAGACAGACCCAAATCTGCTGCACAAGTATCAGTTCAACCAAAGAGGACACATTGATCATTGTTTGATACAAAAATTCCTACAGAATTGCTGTCAAAGCCCCGTAATTTTCCATTAAAATGCTAAACCACTACCAAGATAAAAGCACATGAAAAATTTTAAAGCATGCAACATTCATCTGATAAATCCTTCACAGTTCTTATATGTTTGTTTTATTTTTTCTCAGAACACAAATCGAATAAAAGGGGCACTGAAGTTACAAAAAAACCCCATTCACTTGCTTTTTTCGGTTTTCCCAGTAACAGCAATTGACAAGAAAAGTGACAGCAACACCCTCTTTGATATAGGTCAGTAAAAGGCCTAATCCAATCCTAATTCAAAGGCCTAATTCCAATTTCTAAGACCTGTTTTTTTTCCAGGGCTTAGAAAAGGCCCAAAGAGTATGGAGAAAAAGCAAATGGAGATTCTGGATATTTGTGCAATTTTTTCCAGCATATCCTCATTGAATTTTTTGATGAAACTCTTTTGATTGCCAGGAGCACAAATACATCAGGAGATATGGAATTATCTTTTTAAGATGATACATTGTAAAGTATAAGCAAGGTGCTTCAGATTGAACGGGTTTATATTAACAAAAAACTGGAACTACGTGAGGATGTAGTTGAAAAGACATGACACAGAGTCAACTAAGAGATCAAACTAGAAATTATCATTATTTTATGAATTGCATTTGACACTTTCTCAAGTATGACAATCAGCAATGCAATTTCCAGAAATACTACTTTTTGTGTGTCTGTATTCCAGGAATATTACACAGGCATCATCTTCCATCACATAAAGAAATGACTTCAGAAAAGAGATTACAAAGAAACCACTCCCAGCTCAGGCAGGCATGACCTTTTAAAATGGTGTCTACATGTCACCCCACTATTAAGTACTGTAACCATAATCTGCCCACCTTTCTGCAATCTAAAAGCATTGCCTAAGGCATTTGTTTCCATTCTTAGTCTCATAATTGCAGTCAGTTTCTGCAGCAAGTTCTGACATTCTTTGTTTGCTGGCTGAACTCATTCTGTCATGAAAGGTCAGAAAGCAAACTGCTTCAGAATGTCAATAGGTGTATAAAGTATCCCACCTTTGCCTGAATTTCTCATGTGCTAAACCATCAAGTGGTGATTTAGAGGTCATTAACTATAAGGCAACTTGAGCCCATAAAGGGAATATTTTCTCTTATTTTCTTTACTTCTTCAGTGAAAACTTATGTCTGGGTCATATTGTCCATTAGCAGCTATTCAGAGCAAGATGAAGACTGTTGCTCTTCTATCCCCCTTAACACTTCCATGATGTGTATTTAATAACACTGATACTTAATGTATTTATGTTGCAGGAGGCTGGTTTGTTTAAAAAAACGTGGATGTTCCACTACCGATCCATTTAATCTGACATCCCCCTAGTTTTCCACAGTGGTACAAAAGAACTCTATTACAAGTAAAAATAAATCCTATCTAATGCTATGTAACATTTTTCTTCAGTATCAATGACATTTTACAAATAAACTTCAGGATCATTATTTCTATTAAGAAAGATGAAACTTCGTCAAAAACTTTCCAGTTTGATAGCAATGAAGCTAGGAACATAATGCAGGTCTGGTGAATGGAGTCATACAAACTCAGTTGCCCAAAAGTAGACTAATATAGGCCAAACAAGGTAATGAATGTGTGAGACATGGTAGAAGAAAAGTGAATCTGAGAGTAAATCACAAGGAAATATAATGATTCTCAGAGCTATAACCATGTAATACTATGAATTAAAAAAAAATTGCTTCTGCAAATCACCCTTTTCCTTATTTGATATAATAAAAATTAAAAGGAAAATTAATGTTAAATTTAGACGATAATTGAAATTTTATTAAACATAAGCCTGCATTCCCTAAATTGATATTCTTTGTTGACCAATATTTCTTGAGCTTTTTGTTTGCATTTTACATTAGGTTTCATTTTTCCTTTGAAAAGAGAAGAACAATGAGAAACAGTGTTATTTTTCTCATCGTTTTAGACTGGTTATAGTGTTGTCTTTAACATTTCTTTGAAGTTCAATAATATTTGCTGGAGTTAAGTTTTCAGAGCTCATTTTGCATCCACTCTATTCATCAGAATAACTGTAAAAAAAAGATATGGTGTAGCAGATCACCTATAAATCCCATATAATTTAAAATTTAATTAGCAAAAAAAACCTACCAGAAAAGTCCCACTGAGAAAATCATGTGACAGTCGGGAAGCTGAATATATATATTTTTAAGCTTGTGAGCTTATCTTCTCTAAAACCAGTGAACTCCCTACATTGGTTTTCATCTTTTTTTCTAGTATGAATGGATAATAAAATGAAACTTTTTTTTTTTTCATGTTGTTAATCACTTAGTGCATATTAGTTTTTAAATACTAGCTTCAAAAAGACTGAATAAGACCCAGTTTGCAGAAACAAACAAGCACCAAAGTGTCATGATCCAAACAGAGGAAATTTCAACTCAAGACGACTTCTTTGTAGAGTGAGGAGCAACTGAGAAATGGAGTTTATAGTGAAACTGCATTTCCAGCACAACTATTTGATAGATAAATGACAGATCTCTCAATGTACACTACAGTAGTTTAATTGAAAACAAACAAAAATCTAGCTAGTCTCTGAAAAACAAACCGGAGTTTGAATAATGAAGTAATCTCTGCTGCTTCAGTTTGCCATGTAGTATCTGATGCTTTTATCCAACAATTTAAAAGTTTTTGCTTATTTCCTGTTTATTTTCTTTGCAAGAACAGATAGACAGAAGTGACTATTAGCTTCCTTCTCTCTTACTATGCTATATGCATGCTGTGCTCCAGCTGTCATGTTGAAAATGAATAAGGCTAACTTAAAAACTGCTGCAAAAATGTATGGAGATAATCAGATAACTCTCTATGTAAAATATGGTTTAAAATTTTAATATTCCACACATTTCATAGCAGTAATGTAGCTGAAAGATGAAAGAATGCTACATTTTAATAATTATCCTTTATGGACATTTTGTGTCATGCTATAAATGAGCTGTATTTCTCAATAGCATTTAAGAGTGCAAGTACTCAGTCATAGTTTCAGCTGGTACAAACAGTAATGAATCCAGCAATTTTCACCATCTTGAGTGTCATGAAAAAATGAGAAGAGCTTTTCTCTTTGGAAGGAAAACAAACCCTTGAAAAATAGTTACCAGACTATTCAATAAATGAGTGAACTGAAGTATGATGTTCAGACAAAATCAGACCAATTATCAAGTAGAAACTGTGGAATAAAACCCACAGTAGTTTTTGGGAGATCCCAGGAGGGATTGTTACTTTGGTCATAAGGAAGGAAAGCAGAAGGAAATGGAAACTGACAAATTTAAAGTGTACATAGCATGTGCAATGACCATGAACTCCAGAAAGTTCTCAGTCCAAAAATGAGTAGGGTTTCTTGAAGCCAGTTGACATGCGAGGGAAGATGACTCTTACACCTGAGGCAGTATAACAAGAATCCCCTACACGCATTAAACTTTTTCAGGCAAATGCAGTTTAACTGGCTTAATCACAGCTTTGCCTGCCCATCTGTCCACAACAGGGGCACAATAAAAGTATGTCATATTTGTTGGACTCTTCTGTATCTCCCCACTGCCTCATTGAGGGCACGCATGGTTGCCTCATTTTCTGCATGTGGCCTTATCTGAAATACCCCAACACCACATCACAGTATCCCTAGGGTGTTTAGAGGGCATGTCCTAGCAGCAGTGCTAGTGACACTTGGGATTATTCTTTTCAGGTAACATAACACTAGTAGCTGCATTCTTCTTCCATAGTCAGTAATGCAAGTTTTCGAAATCTTGCACTGCTGCGCAAGCAGGGAGGAAGAGTAATAGTGACCATATCCTGTGCAATCAGATCCACTACTTTGCCCAGCTCTCTGTACCTTGGTTTCATTGACTGTATACAGCTTTGTGTTTGGTAATTTGCAGACACAGAATGCCATTTTATTACCGTTATTGGATACCCAATGTCCAGTAGTGGACTTGGGAAAACTGATCTCATAAAACAATACTCTGTGAGGGATTTATAGAATCCTTCCTTTGCAGATAAGGACACTATAAGCTAATCCATCATTCCAAGATTTGTTTTTACACATGGAAAAGAAACATATCAAAATTACTGTTCAGACGAACAGATTTATTTTTTAAAGCAAAAAAATATTATAGATCTGTGTATTTGCACAAAGGTTAATAATTATTGACTCCAAAATTAAAGGGCACATCTAAATATCAATGTTAATTAAAAAAGTTCTTGGACTACTGCATAGTAAAGTCTAACAATGTTTTTCTCCAACTCTAAATATATCTAAATATATGATTGTTCAATTTATTATAAGAAAAAAAAAAAAGTATTGTGGATCAAGTACCTATCAGAAATGGATTAGAATCAAGAAAGTCCTGTGCTGTGCATAATGAAACATTACTATGCAATTTTAAAAAGCTATGAAATTAATTCTATGTTGAGTAATAGGGTATCTTCATTATGCATTTCATAATAACAAATATTAATATATCTATCATATCCACAAGCTGTATTTTCAAACTCAAGGGAAAAGTCCACATCATTCTGAGAACAACACATATATAGCACAAATAGAAACTCAACCATAGGTGTTTTAAATATGTGGGTGTAATAAAGCAGTGTTGGGACATTAATCATTTCTGATGCATCAATAACTCAAAACTTCTTTTGATTACTGAAGCTATTCACACCAGAAAACTCCATCTAGACATATTTCACCAGTGCAGGAAAAATTATCAGACTTCCGCTGATAATTAAAATATGTGGTATTTCAACAACTGAAGAACTATTTTCTATTGTCATGCCACATCTAACCTAAGCTACAGCACTGGTGCAACAGAATGAACTGAAAGTGCATTGCCAAGAAAAATCTATAAAATAACTCTATTGCAGATATTCCTGTAGGTATTTTCTGTTATTGCTATCCAGTGCTTTAGATGTCACTATAAATAAGTAGACTTTAGTGTCTACAGTCTTAAAGCACTATGTCTATCCAGTTTAAAACAGGGAATACATTGACCCTTCTGCCCATCCACTCCCTCAGATAACAGACAATAGGCAGTCACATGAGCTTCCTCAATACCCGCTTTTCCTTTTAGTATTGAATCCTATGATCAAGAATGACATTTTAAACCCCTTTTACTTACATACATTGATTCAATGCATGGTGAAAAGTACCACAAGATTCAAGTTGAGTCTTCAGGGCCAATGCAGATTGAATGTGTGCTGTATGGGATGGAAAGCTGACAAACCTGAGGAATGTATCTGGCGTACTATGGAATTGCAGAGCATATGCAGATGTGGACAACATGTATGCTCAATGGCCTTTTAGCAAAAGCTTCAAGACTTCTCAAAAATCATTGTCTCAGCACCGAAAGCAACAGATTACCTCTTTATTGATAAAAAATTAAACATGGTGGATTAATGAATATGTAATGAAATAAAAGGTCAGCATTTTATATTAAACAGAAAGCATTTAAATTTGTCTTGAAAGCAAGAGACATGAGTACATGGGACAGAAGAAGAGTACTTCAATGTAATTTCAACTCAAACAATCTGGACAAACACAACTTCAACATTAACATTTGAAAAAATCACATTGGTCAGACAGTCTTTTATTTCATCTAATGAACTAAACTTGCTAAGTGTCTGGAGGAGTCATTATGTGTCTATTAGTGGAATCACAGAATTGTAGGGGTTGAAAAAGACCTCTGGAGATCATCCAGTCTAACACCATTGCCAAGGCAGCTTCACCTGGAACAGGTTGCTATAATCACATTCAGGCAGATTTTTAGTATCTCGAGAGAAGAAGACTCTACAACCTCTCTGGGCAGCCTGTTCCAGTGCTTCAGCACCCTCACAGTAAAAAAAAAATTGTTCTGATGGAACATCCTGTGTTCTATATTGTGTCTGTTGCCCTTTGTCTTATTACTGGGTACCACTGAAATGAGACTAGCCTTGACAGCCACCCTTTAGGTATTTGCAAGCATTGATAAGATCTCCTCTCAGTCTTCTTCAGGCTAAACAGACCCATATCTGTCAGCCTTTCTTCATAAGAGGAATGCTGCTGTCCCCTAGTCATCCTTGTAGCCCTTCATTGGACTCTCTCCAATAGTTCCCTGTCTCTCCTGAACTGGGGAGTCCAGAACTGGACACAATACTCCAAACCTTACTAGGGCAGAGCAGATGGGGGAGAAGAACTTCCCTCAACCTGCTGGCCACACTCTTCTTAATGCACCCCAAGATACCATTGTCCTTCTTGGTCAGAAGAGCCCACTGCTGGCTCATGGTTAACTTGTTGTCCATCAGAACTCCCAGTCCTTCTCCATGGAGCTGCTCTCTAGCAGGTCAACCCCTAACCTGTACTGCTTCATGGAGCTATTCTTCCCCAGGTGCAGGACTCTACACTTGCTCTTGTTAACTTCATTAAGTATGTCTCTGCCCAACTATCCAGTCTGTCAAGGTCTCAGTGAATGGCAACACAGACTTCTGATGTGTCAGATACTCCTCCCAGTTTTGTATCATCAGCAAACTTGTTTAGGGTAGGCTCTGTCCCTTTGTCCAGGTCATTGGTGAATATGTTGAACAAGACTGGACTGACCTCTGGGAACACTGCCACCTACAGGCCTCCATCTAGACTCTGCACTGCTGATCACAACACTGAGTAATGTCATTCATTCAGTTCTCAATCCACGTCTCTGTCCACTCATCTAAACCACACTCCCTGAACTTACCTATGAGGACGTTATGGGAAACAGTGTCAAAAGTCTTGCTGAAGTCGAGATAGACTCCCCTCATCTACCCAGCTGTTCACACCATCATAGGAGGCTATCAGACTAGTTAATCATGATTATCCCTTGGTGAATCCATGCTGACTGCTCCTGGGGTGACCTCCAGAATGAGCTGTTTCATCTCCATGGAGATAAGGTTGACTGGCTTGTACTTTTCTGTGTCCTACTGCTTTCCCTTTTTGAAGACTGGAGTGACATTGGCTTTCCTCCAGTCTTCAGGCACCTCTCCCATTCTCTATGACCTTCCAAAGATAAAGGAAAGTGGTTTAGCATTAACATCAGCCAGCTCTCTCAGCACTCGTAGGTGCATCCCTTCATGGCCCATGGCTGTCCAGTTTCCCTAAATGATCTCTAACCCAATCCTCACTGACCAAGGGAGAGTCTTCCTCCAGACTTTCTCTCTTACCTCAAGGGACTGGGATTCCCAAAGGGTGGTCTTAGCAGAAAAGACTGATTTAAAGGTGGCATTCAGTAACTCCACCTTCTCTGTATACTCTGTCACCAGGGCACCCATCTCATTCAGCAGTAGGCCCACATTTTCTCTAGTCTTCCTTGTGATGGCACCATACAAATAGACAGGGGTTGATTTTCATTGTCTCCCCCCTTTCCTCTAAATAGTAAAATGGAAAAGATAACTTGGGCACCAAAATTTTTCACTTGCACCCCCGGGGCTTTATAGTCTTCTTTGCTACAGTCCAGATTCTGTCTCACAGAATCATTCATGCTCACATGGAAGAGTAACAGTGAATAGTCAATGCTTGACAAGTTGTGGCATCCTCTCAGCAATGTCTCAGATCTTAGCTCCCAGGAGGCAGCAGACCTCTTGTGACTCCCTGTCAGGTCAGCAGATGGGGCGTCAGTGCCCTTTAATAGAGAGTCACCCACTATGAGCACACATCATTTCTTTTTGTGGTATTCACTTTGTGCTGCTGGTGAAGTTTCTCCATGTAGAGCTTGCTTGTGGGTCTCCACAAGTGTTTCAAGCTTTATATCTGTTTTCAGTGGTGATGTTTGAGGGTGGAGGAGAAAGCAGAATCCTGCTTTTTTAGGTAACCGGTGTCCAAGGTACCTCTATCTCAGCGGTGTCCAGTAGAGCACATGGTTTTGAAATCAACTACCTACGTTCATCTCAGCTCCTTTGATGCCTTATGACTGTCTCCTGCAACTCAGTCTCCTGGTGCATATCATCAACATGTGCACACCTTTTGCAAGTTTTTACCTTTAAATCAGGAGAAAAGTGTAGGCAGTTGCTTCAACCTACTGCTTGCACTGAAATACCCCCCCTGCCCATGTCCGTCTGAGTCGATACATCAGAATTCTTAGGGGCTTTCTCCATAGGAACATGGGTATGTATGGAAAACTTGCTTTTAAATTATGCTAAAAATAAGTATGTGATTTCCTTAACCTGATCAATATTGGCAACTTTTTTCAGGGGAAAGACTAGTTCAGGGAAGTCTCCTAAGCAAAGGAACACAGCTGCTTTTTGTAATAGGAACGTAGATGGAATAGGAACATGGCATGAATTCTACAGGCAAACCTGTCCCTTTCATACCAGTTACTGACATGTCAATTTCTAGGTCTTGAGGGACCCTATGATTTGCTCTCTTGTAGTCTGGTGGTTGGTCTTGTTTTGCTTTGGGGTGGGTTTTTTTTGACATTTCTTTTTACCAGAAATGAAACTAGTCATTGCAATAATACACTTCTTCTTTTCACAGAGTGCAATATGCCCTAGAATCATCCTATTATTACATTTCCAAATTAAGTTTTACTTTCTTATTCACCTATGTAATATAACATGCAGTATAACATAGCCGTCTCCCTTATACATCTTGGATAGTACATTAGCTCTTAGTGGTATCTGCAGCAGTTCAGTTCAGGTATTTACCCAGCTACTCAGCCAGATCCTAAACTGTATGCACTCCCTCAGCTCTTTTTTTCACATGGGAATAAAGCTCCGACCTGTTCCTTCTTATCCAGCAAGTTTTCTTGCCTTCTTTCTTTTCATAGAAGGAAAAAACCTGAGAATTCTAGCAACAATGTTCCCTTTCCTCACTCAGGATTCTACATTTGGCAAGACAGCAAGAAAATGCTGGCAGCTGCTGTGTACTTGGTGTTTAGTCAAGGCATCTACACCATCATTTCTAGAACCTCAAACTGCCTTTCCTTATAGACCATAAGGAGGAATTACCTCAAACCAAAATGTTAGCAGAAAGAAAAAGCTTCAGAATGAATCAATAAAATGAGCAGTAACACATTGCTTTTACTAACAGTTCTCTCTGCTTTCTAAACTCTCCTGAATTCACTGAAGTTTGCTACATATGGGGACTACCTTTCACTTCAGCTCCCTTTTTATATCCAGGAGCTTTTCTTTCTAATTCAAACATTAGATCTTTTTCCTGTCTCCTATCCTTCTCTCTGATGCTCTGTAACTTTCTTCTTTCACTGAAACTGCTTGTCATTTTCAGTCTTCAATTAATCATGTAAGTAGTAGCAGCAACTATTTTATTAATTTGTCTTGAAAAGAGAAATTATGGAATATAATGATGCCAATTTATCTTTTTTTAATTAAACATAAGAAGCTCGGGAAAGTGTGCTTAGATATAGTAGTGTAGTATTGAAAAGTGTAAGTAATTTAATTTTTCCTACTGTTTGTTCTACTACTGCTAGACAAGTATTCTTTACAGCCATCAGCTCTCATACAAAAATTCTCATTCCAGTGGTATAATTAGAAACAACAGAAATGCAGCTGAATTACTTCATCTGTAGGAAAAGATAAGTAATGTGATCACATTGTATGTATGTATGATTATTAAGCAAATAGTTGTATGATGTAAGACTAAGAACCAGAAAATTACCCTAAGTATCTCATTACACAGTACAATTTCTCCAGATGCCCATAAAATGTCGTCCATTTTCTAGGTCTTAGATTATGTTTCATATACTGATTGTTATTAATTGAATAAACAAGATTAGCTGTTTTGCATCTTCAATGTCTTTTCAAGTTTATATTCAGGCTTATTAATATACTCCCTTCACTTCTATTTTTAAAACTTGTGCTTTGTTGAATGAATACTCACTCTGCAGATTTTCATTTTATCTTGTTTCTTTGCAATACGTCACAGGATTTCAAGTAAATCAGTAGCTCTAGAGAACACACAGAAATAAAATCTTTGCACTTCAATAGAACTTGATGAAGTAAGGCTTTTAAAAGATCTCACTTAGTTTTATGCAAGAACTCCACAAATAAAAAAATATGGATAACATAAGTAATAGGAAATTAAGGAACTTCATTATATAGGCTGCAAAGAAACAAATTGAAATATATTCTACATAGCTTATAATGGAAACAATGACAAAGAGATAAACACTTTGTTGCATTTCACAAAACCCTCCAGTTACAGGGAATTTTATATTTATTAAATTCATATAAAATCAACAAATACTATATTCAGATATTTAAGAAAAAATTGGTTTATAGTAAGTAGAGGGTCTCTTAAAAAAATTTGGTATAAAGTTGAGGGATCACAAGGGTCAAGCTCTCTTCTTCAGTGGCCAGTATCCAAGAATGACTCTGTCTGCTCTGCCTTCGATCCCAATCCATGTGTTCCTGAACCCAATTCCAGAATCCACCTCCTGACTCCAGTTCCCATCTGCTGCTGAATCCAGTCTGGCACTTCCCCAGTGCCTACTCCACAGCATCAGTAGTGGGAGCGATGTAACTGGCATCATGGGGGGGTTTGGTACAATACTGATCTTGTATATCTTATTATATATTCCATTTTATTATTATTGTTATTTTCATTAAAAGTGTCCTAGTTTTTTTATCTTGTAATCCATAAGACTCTCTCCCTTACTGCCCTTCTCTTCCCCTTTGGGGAAGAGGTGTCTTCTATGGACACCACATGCTGTGTACTGGGGAACTGCACAAGGAATAGCATGGTAATTAAGAACATTTTTTAAATTACCATCTTCAAACAGCAGACATGGAACAAAATGTTTGATTTTCAGATTCTTCTTTAAGGGATTCTTCATAATGGCAAAAATATATACAGACAGTAAAATATTAATTGAGTACCATAAACTTGTCAAAGCCAAAAAAAGATGATGTGAAGCAGAACAGTCATGCAGATTGTTACAGAACATCAATAGCAGAATATGCAGACTGACGCAGAACATCAATAATCATAGTAACTGTAAGATACATTTGAGTATATCTAATGTTATTATGTTGAGTATATCTATGTTTTAAAGTTACTGCTAGTGAATTACATTACATTTTTAATAATTAATTGTTAATTCATGACTTGAACAAAGATTTATTTAATAAACTCATGAATTTGGCTGTTCTGGCATAAAGGTCATGCAAATAAAATACAGAAAGAAAACTAAGCAACTAGAACACACAAATAAATATGGCAGGGAAAGAATTTTCATCAGTTTCTGGCATGCTTGAGTTACAGATTTGGTGCTCAACATGTAATATTGAAACATGATATTAAACAGTTCACTGAGATGAACAGACAATTCACAGTTCCTAGAATTACCTCCATTATAAAACACCATCCCCCTACTTATTTCTGAACGTAATCTCTTCTTAAGGTTTGCTATCAACTTGATAGGTATTTATACCTTCCTGTAGATATATAATGCTGCACTGACAAAGAGGGTAAAGTATTGCTAAGAGTTTCCTCATAAACAGCTATAATTCTAGTAATTGGATCTTATGGGTGTTGTGGACAGCCCAATAATTCTAATAATTTTCTTATTACCAACTGCTCCTTGCCTTCACACTAGCTTCACACTAACTTTCATTTTCAGTCTTCAGAACTGAAAGAAGAAAGACATATTGGCATATCAGAAATGTACATGATAATAAGTAATACAGTAGGTAAAATAAAAGCACTGCTGTTATTGATACATTTTGTTAATTTAAATAACATGACAGATACTATTCTGAGAGCATCCAGAACATTAGTAATTACAGACAAGAAGTTGCAAGGTTCTGACTTTTTCATTCATAAATTTCATGGGCTGACATTAGGAATTGGTTACACTCATTCAGAAACTTATTTGAAAACAGTTCTATTTTCAAGAAAAAACAGGATAATCTACAAGACAGAAGTGGAAAATATGGGATGTGAGATTTGAATGGATCTTGAACAAACCTTGGAATGTTGGATATACTAATTGTTTTGGTCTATTAAAAGCTAAGCCAAAAAAATATGGAGTCAGAGAGTATGTAGACAACATTCCAACACAGAGACAACAAAAATAGCTTAATACCATCATTCAGACACTTGTTAGCAATTTATGAGTATAGTACTAAATGAAAAAGAGTCAGTAGATGAGGAATTGCTTCATATGGGCAGGAATTTTAGATGAGACATATTGTAAACACAGCTAAGAGGAAAATCATGGCCTGGAAACTTCCTGGTGCCCTAAAAGAGGACACTGAAATCAGTCCTCCCCATTGCTACTAGTAGCATGGGATCCTCTGTGATGCACTCCTCATCCATAGCAGCCTATATGTCTCCTGAATGACACAAAATATTTCTCTTATGAGGCCCCATCCACAACCTAGTGATGCCAATAGAAAATTTCCAGTTAACTTCAGCAGTGTTCAGATCCAGACCTATGTGAGGAAAGGTTTATTCTGAACTGATAATTCGAAAATCCCCAAGACTCATTGTGATTGTTCTCCATTTTGCCTAGGCTTCAGATTTCCTATAATGTGCCCAAGCAGTCCTTGAAGGACAGGCCAAATCCCTTTCTGATTTGGAACAGTAAGAAAAAAAAACATGAATAGCCACAGTTGATTTGCACCTTTCATCCCACTGATAGTAACAATTTCAACTT
The DNA here is from genome assembly GCA_024605025.1 of Megaceryle maxima. Classification (NCBI taxonomy): domain Eukaryota; kingdom Metazoa; phylum Chordata; class Aves; order Coraciiformes; family Cerylidae; genus Megaceryle; species Megaceryle maxima. The sequence continues at coordinate 19,871 of JANHGN010024272.1, forward strand.
CTAGGGGATCTTTTCTCTTCTTCGTGTCATGTTGCTACTCAAGGCACATGCATAATATTTTGTTTTATTTTGGTTAATGCTTATTAATAGTGTATGTAACACGTGGTAGCCTGTTATAAATTCAATTAAATATTAATGTAAACATCTGTTCACCTTTATTTGCATACTGATATACCAGGTCAAGAACTTAAATTTTTACTCTGTGAGTTGTTTTTACATTATGCACCCCTCCAAGGAGAAAGAGACAAGGGAAAGGAACCTGTTAAATTGACACTGGTCAGCTACAAACTTCTTTAAATAATTGATGCTATAGAAGATAACTATATCAAAGCAATTGAGATTAAAGTTACAACAATTAAAACATTTCTTGCATGGCCCAGGAGTACCAATGACTATTAATAGCATGAATTATAACCTCAAAGAAAGTGCAGTGGGAAGTATCACACTATGTGGAAACAGGAGAGTGAAGCCACTTGTACAGACAGGAATGGTTACATTCACTAGACATGTTCCACTTGTTGAAAAATGACATAATACTCAGACACTACCACACGTCACTCATAGATGAGCCACCCTCAGGAAGCAGCATCTGAGAAAGGCACATAAATAATAGTTTAATCTGTTACAGCACATAAAAGCAAAAACAGAGAGGGACAAACAAGCAACCATGACCTTGGCATGTGAAGCATTTTAAAATATTTCCTTTAATTCAAGAGAAACTAGGGATCATTAGAGAAAATGTGCTGGTTTTTTAGCATGCACCAAATATGCTGTGCTTTACCATGCACCAAAGCAACTCTGACCTTCCTCTGAATGCAATTTCAATGCTTGATTTCAGCTAAACTATCTAAAAATTAAACAGAACTTTATAAAGTAGAAAAATATTCACCTGGAATAGTCATGGAGAGATGATAAGAACACCATTAGTCACATGAAACACGAGAGCCATCCACAACTACCTAGCATGCTGGAAAGCAAGATGGCTTTCCATTACACAGTATAGTCCTTGAAAGCAACAAGTTGGTAATTAATTTACTGACACATGCTGACAGATTCATACACACTAGCTGACTTGCATGATCAATATAAGCCTACATCTTCCACGGAGGCACCACCCTTCTGTTAGGTGAGCTGCTGTAGGACACAGATGTACAGCACTCTCTAACAGTCCTAGACAGCACAATGCAACAGTGCTTCAGACATCCTCATGCTAGCTCAAAGGAAGCTAAGTACCTACATTACACTGCAAAGAATCACTAACGCACCCCAGAAGCATTATATCCATGTCTATTGTAACACTGTTTTGAACTCTAAAGCTCCAAAAGTCTTCATATCAAAAAAGGTATGCATATAAGGTTTGTTTCTCCTGTCCAACCAACTAAGTGGCTGGAAGGTCTGACAGCAAAAGTCTGCTCAGAGTCTCAATCCTATTTTTCCCTCCTTTTCCAGTATTGTGCCTTTGGTAATCTCAATTAGAAGTGGTGCCATGCAGTACAAATAATTATTTCTCTAGTTCTTGACAACTCTGAGGCAAGTTAAGATTGGAAAGAAAATTGTGAAAGAAATTGGTGAATCCAAAGAACCTGTGGCTTGTCATGGTATCTGCTGATCTATTGTCACTGTAGCATGTAGACTAACAAGATGGAACAGGTCAGGATAGATAGTAAACTAATGGTAATGGAAAGAAAACAAAAATAAGCATTTTAGGTTTCATGGAGTGTAACATGTAAAACACTACCATAACTACTAATTGTCTCACTGTTGGGAAGCTAAACTGGAGCATCAGTGGTCTCTAATGGCAATTCTATGGAGGCTGATGAAAATGTTGGTGGAATGTCTTAAGGACTTCAAAACTAATTGGATTAGTGCTTATATAATTAATAGGATTACTCTGACTCTACACATTAATAGCATTTTTCTTATCAATTCCAAGCTTAAACATTATGAAACTACATGTGTCTATATACATCCCCCAAGAATTGCATGAATCACGACAGTACCCAGACTCATGATAGTGAAGCAGTTTCTCTGAAAGCTCCCTTCTGAATACATTTATCTGGTGTTTTGCAACATCTTCTGAATAGAAATATATACACACAGATAAATGTTTTTCAATGTCTTATGTGCGCCTTTACCTATTCTAAACAGAATTTCTGAATTTTCCAATCACATACATAATTTACTGAAACAGGGCTTTCACTCAATACATAATACCAAGTTCTTTCCAAAGCTGTGTTAAAGATTACTTTTTTTTTTTCCTCTTCGATCAATTTCCAATCCATTAAGCTGCTCTACTTTTTTCTGCAGCTATTTAAGTTGGACATGCTGGCCACAATCTCTTAGAGACATTTGTTTTCAATATACTTTTCTAGGTCATCAGAAACTTTTTTCTTAGTGTCCTGGGTTTGTCTAAGATAGGGTTAATTTTCACAAGAATCTGGAAGGGGTCATAGCCAGGGTAGCCAGATCAAACCAGACAAGGGGACATTCTATACCATACTGATGTCATGCTCAGTACATAAGGGGGGAGCTGGCCAGGGGGTGTGTAGCTTAGGCAGGTGTCTGGACCAGGTGGTAGGTTCCAGGTGATGAGTAGTCGTATGGTACATGACTTGTTCTGTATATTATTTAATTAGCATTACTGTTACTGTGTTTTCTTCTCACTTGGTGTTCCTCTGTTAAACTGTCCTTATCTCAACCCACGGGGTTTTACCTTTTTCTCCCAATTCTCTTTCTCATACCAGCAGGGAATGGGAGGAAAGAGCAAGCTGCCACGTGGTTCTCTGTTTCTGGCTGGACCTAAACCATGACAATTAGAGAAATATGGAGAGGAAACTAATATGCCTTAGTATAGCATTTGTGCTACCATTTATAGCTTTTGATTTCCCATGAAGCTCTCATATGAAATCTCTGATAAAATAAAATAAAAAAATTGGACAACATACATTATTAAATAAATGGATATTAATCACATCAGTGCATCACTTTATTTACATTATCTATTTAGGTTACAACTTATACAGACCAAGCAGATCAATACACATTCTTGATGTGGTACAGTAACTGCCTCTATTTCCTCACTGAAGTCTTTCCAATGGATGTCTGCTTTAGGAACCAATGTCCTCTGCTAATAAGTCTAGGGACAAAGCAAAAACATCAGTGTCAGCCTACTTTTTTTCCACCAGATAGGAATCTGTGCTCCTCATCCACTTCCCATCCTGCCCAGAATCTTCTAGAGATTTTTCCAGAGCCTCTTTGAGAAATGTTTCTTAGGCTAAACAAATCTCTTTTTCAGCCATCCCACATCCAAGCAGCACTTTCTGATTATATCTTCATTATAAGGGTGCATTATGTACTATGGATTTGAACTTGTGTCAATTAACCCCACACACAGATTGTGCAAAACATGTAAAAGTTAGGAAAGGATGAACATCTCCCAAATCCTTTGAAACAGAGGGTGCTCTTTTTTTTCCCTTAAAAGCCAAAACCAATTACTGAAATATCCTATTACATCTTCTTGATCACAGACGTGGAGGCAAAAATAATAGTTCCAAAATGCTAAAGTCAGGTTGGTTCAGCCTACGTGCTTTTTTAAATTATATATATATTTTTAATTTAAATCACATGATTTATTCACACAATGTTAATTCTGAACTTTTTTCTATTGTCTAGATCACATAGATATTCATGAAATATCACCTTAATTCATGTCACGGCTGTTACTAATATTTTCTTTTTCACATAGAATTATTTCCTGCTAGAAGTTTCTATGCCTCTGGGAAAACAAACACACACACACACAAAACAACCAACCAAACAAACAAACAAAAAACCCCACCAAAAACACGAAAACAATAAAAAACAACCACAACCACACACACAAAAAAAACCCCCACCAAAACAAAAAAACCCAAACATCACCCACCAATATTATCCTTAGCCTGTTAAACTGTGTTATACTGAGAACACTATTATCGAAACACAGAAAACTCCAGTCTATGTGATTCATTCTGTGTTCAGTGTACTGAAGTGTTTCAGTCAGTTTATCTTACTTTACAGTCTTGCACTTTTCATTGACTGCAAACTTGGCAACCACAATTTCAATAATTTTGAAATCCTACAACTGCTACTCAAATACGACTGCATGAATGATTTGAGGCTTCTGTCTCCCTCATATTCTGTACATACAAAAAGTGACATTTATAAGAAGATAACTTTCACTTACAATGACAAAAACAGTTGATAAAAACAGTTGTGCAGATGTTGCATTCCAAGCAAGTGAGTAGTTTTACTGTAATCACTGAGACTCTATGTGAACCTAATTAACTTTTTTTCCTGGCTAGATCTAAATTTAATTTAAAAAATCAATTTAGAATTCAAATTAGAATCATTCTACTACTGACACATATTGTTAGATATTTAAATATTAGCTAAGAGTCTGAAACACCAGAAATGTCAAATTAGTTCTATTAAGTTCAAACTGATGACAGAAAATATTTCAGACTGAGTAAAAACATCTGTCTTTATAACATTTGTTTAAAAATCTTAGCTGGACTCCTGGCAAAAATAGAACAAAGTTAGTAAGACCTACTTGTCATTTCAGATCCATCTCAAACAGCCTAAAAGCTTAAGTGCCAGGGAAGTCAGCCATTTATGTCTGTAGAATACATCTTGCTAATTGTTAGAAGAGCAAAGAATGCAGTGAGGGAAATATCACTTCTTTTTTTTTACTTCTGTTGATAATAGCATCAATTATTCCAATCTTTCATTAATATTTGTGAGATGCTCATAGGGATAAATCACATACAGCAACTCATCTATGCTTCTGCTAAGTACACGCTTTCTTCTTTAACCTGGTCCTTACACTTTTTACATTGCTCTTTGGTGACCAAATATTTTTAACTTCAGAGACCCAAGCATTAACATGTATCTAACTCACATAGTTTTTTCCACTTGAATTGATTGCTATTGAAGCTATTCCAAATTTCTTTCCCCTTCCTTTTTTTCTCCTCTTTTGCTTTTTTGGCAGAAATTTTCCAAATATTTAAATCCGAATTCTACACAATCTTTCAGAAAACTTTTTTCAAGTTACAAGGTTGTGCAGCCAGTCTTTCTAGTAAAAGGGAGGAGAATTTATTTCTTAAAGGCTGCTTGACATCAGCTATAAGACCACCATAGAAATAAAAGTTAGCTTGCAAGCAGAGCTGAGTGGCACAGGACAGTATTTGTTATGCTGTGGTTGTGATCTTAAAAGAAAAAGATGATTCAGTCATTCAAATTATATAAACATCAGCTGAATTTTGTTTGATATTTTCTTACTTGACATAATTAGGCTCCAAAGCTTATAATTTATGCTGTAGTTACTATCCAGAATGCACTGATATGAACATTTGATGTGAAATCAATGAACGGACAGAATCCCAACCCCAGTATCTCAGCACAGTACACTCCCTGGAGTTTTTCTTTATTAAGCACCAATGAAGCATAAATCTCAGCTTAAGCTTTTTTCTGTGCTTTTCCTGTTCCTTGGGTTTCTCCATAGTATAATTTAAGACTTGAGTAAACAGCATGTAGAGAGGTTGAGAGGCTGCTGCTCAGGTTAGCAAAGGTTGAACAGGTGCCCAGATTCAATTCAGCAGGGGGTGTTTATATACTTTGCACTGCACAGATATTATTTGTTACCTTACAGAGTATCAGGATGAGTCATAAGAATTAGTAGCTGCAAAAATACAGTCCCCTACAGAAAGGGATAAAGGAAAATGAAAATACTTTCTGTGCAGGAAGATGAGATGATTGCCCAAAATTTCAGAAAGAAAAAACCAAAACCAAACAACTTTAGGGGAAAAAAATTACATTTTTTATTCCTTGAAAAACATGATTCCAGATAGCTGCTGCTTTGTTTTATCTAGCTGTTCACTCATTTGGGGAGGTTGGAAAATTACTGCAAGTAGACAACTAGTGATTCTGGCTTTTATATTAGTTCAGGGCATTAGTTTGCTCCTCAACTTCCTGGACAGTTCATAGTTTGACTATATTGAGTATAATCACATGCAAGGCAACAAGCTCTCCAGTCAGTAAGCTAAGGCTTTATGAGACACTCACATTCAATTTACACTGTGTAGATAGGGGCACCTGGCTGGATTATCTTGGCTTTGTGAATATGAACTAGCAGTTGAGCACAGTTACCAAAGACACTATAGTAGCAGCCCTCAAGGGAGAATAGGCTGCCAGGAAGTGATCTGACAAGTCTGCTTGTCAGGTCTGTAAGAAACAAGGTTAGAACAGTATGTCCCATAACAATCCTACCAGTTCAGCACACCCTTCAGAAGAACCCCACTGAAAAAACATCTTGATCAGCCCCAGCTCTCATTGTTCAACATTTAGAAGTGTAATAGTCTCCTTGTGTCTTAGGAACGGCATTCCCAGATGAGAAGGTTTATATCATATAGACAGTACAAAGAAGCAAATGCCTGAATTACACCTGCGGCGTAAAGGCTACAAATATTGCCCAGTGAAATCCTTTAAGTACTTGGGTTGGAAAGTAACCTTGTACACTAACTGGCAATGCAAAGTCCTTTTTAGAGGCAGTTACTGTTTTCCAGACAGGCTACATTTCTCAGTAAGTGAAAAAAGCAAGGCAAAATACTTTGCAAATGTAATACACTGCAAGTTAAAGTGACTGCAGGAATACACTTACTCTATTTCTATCCCTACAATCAACTTATTAGCTCAAACCTTCTCATAATTTTACAGTCAGGGCAAAAGTAATTTTTTCAGGCAACACTGTACAAACAGAGCCTATCATTCAAAGTATGCATTCAAAGATGGGCAAGAAGAACATATTCTCATTTGCAAGAGAAAGCAAGAGAGCTCCATGTGGCTTCCCTCTATTTGCCCCTTATACTTTTCATTTTTCTCAATGTGCATTTCAATCCATCTCTTTAGTACTATTGCAGACACAGATAAAACCTACTCTGCTTGCACATGCTTGGTAAAAAAAAAAAATAAAAAAATACAGATGTTTTAAAGTTTTCCCTTTTGATGTATATTTTATTGTATCTCAGTAAATAAAGGCATTACAAAATTAATTCATTGTTCTTCTCAAGTGTTTCTAATTGAAAACATTGACTTGAAAATTGAGGTTTCCAGCTTATTTTTAAGTAGACTTAAAGTCAGTCAGTGTTGTTTTATGCATTTTGTCTACCAAGACATCAAATTGAGTATAAACACATTAAAAAGTAACATGAGAATAATACAGGTAAAGAGGAAAAAATGGTGTGCTAATTGTCACAGATATCTATCAACCCTATTATTGATCTTTGAGATTACTCACGACAGAATAGCAAGCTCATTAGAAAAAACATGCCCTTATTTATATTTGTAACGATTATTTTCCAATTGTTTGCAGCAAAGACATGACAAAGTAATGGGTATTTTGTACATCTGTCTTATGCTTTCGGTGATTAAATACTAGGAAGGTAATAAGCATAAATGGATTACAAATAGCTATAAAAATACATATTTGGTATTTAGAACCTTGTATTAAGGTTCTAAAAGTTCTAAAATTTGAGCCTCAAGTGCTAATTATGTATTCAATCTCAGTAAAGGCTGGAAAAAAAAATCATAATCTGGAAAAAAATCAGAAAAATATGTGTGCACATGGTATTCTGATTTTATTTTTATTACTCCTGGTTCTAGTACATAGATAAAAATATTTTGTAATAGCAGTAACATCTGGAAAAAAATATCCCAACAATCATATCTCAACTAATTTCCTCTTGTTATCTTTCCTGGCAGAATTCAGTGATCGTGTTAATTTTGAAAATGCAAGTTTGTGTGCCCTTCTTTGTCAAAGTTTCTGTTGGAGTACTGAACGATTCAGAAGCACAAATCAGCTGAGAATTTCATGAAATAATAGATTTGATTAACAAGAGAAAATAATATATGAAATTCAACAGATAAATTACTTCTTTCAAGCCATCTGTTTTAAAAAGTTCCTTGGGCAATCCCTACGGCAAATTCCATGTTCAGTTTAAACATGTTCACTACTGATTTTAATATAGATTTCAACATATATATTGTAAGTAATACAATCATTAGTATGAGCACAATTTCTATTTTAAATAATCATATTAAAACTTCTGTTTAGAATAACTATTTTGGCTATCTTGTACAAACTCCAGGTATGAGACCAAGTTTTTTTCAGGGCACTGAAGGCTGGTTATCAGCTAGATTAGCTAGATTCAATGTCATGCAGTCAGTTTGTAATGTATTACATTACAAAAGACCTAGAAGAGGACAGGACTCCAACTTCTCGGTGCCAGGTATGATTTTGGATTATTGCATGGAAATTTTTTCTCTTCATGGGTACAATTTGCCATAGGCTGACAAATCACTTGGATTTCAAATTTAAATCTCTGAAGACAAAAAATAGCCAGCATTGCTTTTCCAAAACTGAAGATTCAAAACATGGACACCATAAAGACTTTTCTGTCCCAGAATCCCCAAAGGATTGTCCTAGAAGACCAACCCTCAAGCACTTGGAATTTAGCTGATATGGTGCAATATAAATTTAGCATAAGTACTCAGGTTGTGTTGTATTCAGAGTGCAAAATACTTTTGAATAACCCCAGGACCACATTAGCAGAGAATGTGAGATAAAGAACATTACTATGATGCAGGAGTGCCACTGGAAAAGGAAACATAACACACTCAAATCCTCAACAAGCTGTAACTGCTGTGAGGCCATAAGAATTGCTTCCAGCTAGACCACAGTGCACCACTAGGAAATCCAGGTATGTTTCAAATAAAATTGTGTTATTTTATAAGCTTAAGGATATACAAGTAAGTGCTGCTCCTTGGCATTTTTACTTACAGTGCCAAACTTTCTTACTTTTCTTGAACTGTCTTTTTACCTAGCTATTCTGCAAACTATATATGAACACCTGAGTTCGCAAGTGCGGAAATGTAGCTTGAGAATTTGTGGTATACCTACCTTATCACAGGATAAAATTGCCAAGTAAGTCAGTATATTCAATACAATCTATTCAAGTAGAGCAACCAATCCAAGCAGTGTTTTTCACCAAGTAAAAACTAGTTTTCATCAACAAAAATAGAATGTGTGTTTAGTCTGGCCAAAATTATCTCCATGCACCTACGCCAGCTAAATTCCCTTTCTCTACCCTGACAATCTGCTCAGTTATATATATGTACCTAATGCTGTAGTAAACCAGAAAGATCTGGCTTGAGCCTCACTTTTCATGACTGTTGGACATCCACTATCTTTACAAGCGTGTCTGCTATGAAATTCAAAGGCATAATGACAATTTATGTAGACATAGTGGTGTTGGCTTTAAATAAGCTATCTTTGCTGCAGACAGGAGTGTTGCTATGGTATCATTAGAGTCGATGCAGGCCACAAAACCTTCCTAAGTTCAGGGATCTAGTGTCTGCTAAACTCCTTGCTGTCATGGCTGCACTGCTACAACTACTGGCTAATTTAGCAAGTTATAATTTGACTATAAATTTTTAGAATTGTTCTATAAACCTATTCTGAGATTGTGGGAGGAATTCTAGGAAACAGTTCTGCCTACTCTTCCCCAGTCTTCATAAATGAGATGTAGCTGGGAAAAAAAAGATCAGTGTTGTGATCTCCCAAAAAATAAACAAGTATCAAACTCAATATTGCCACCTAATAAATTGAACTTGCCATCAAGTTCAGTATATTCAATATATATATATATCCAGACTGATATAAAGCAGAGATCTGTAGTTTGAATTTCAGACTGTATGTTACAGGAAAAAGGAGGAAAATTAGAAGAATTTCAATATTCTTCCCTACCAGAAGATGATGATAACATTCTCCAGATAAGATTCAGAGGTATTGTAAGATGTAAGAGCATCATAATTCATTTAACCTTCCCTAGTTTTTACTTCCCACATGTTCACAGCACTACTGTCACTATTGATAGTATTAGTCACTCCTGTGTGCACTGAGTGACTTTGGATTCTCAGTGACGCAGGAATAGTGTTTTCTTTGATACCTTCTAGAAAAGTTTAGCATGTAACATAGAGTGCTTATACAGTCCTGTATCTGTTTAGGGAGTTAAACAAGGGCTCTGTTGATAGAAAAATCTTCATGAAAAATCTTCTCCCATAGAATGGGAGTCTAACTCTTCCTGATTGATGAGATTTGAGTTTGAGATTAAATTACTTTCCTTAATTACCAAAAATTACTCCACTAAAAATAGTTTGTAACCAAAACTTTTATCCTTTTGTCTATTTTTCCCTAAAGAATCATAGTTCTGAATCTGAGAAAAATACATCCTAATTTAATGTTTACAAAATAGTATTTGCTTGAAAATAATATGCAATTATTTTTAAACATTTCCTTTTTATGAATATCAAGATAACCAGCTTTATGATACATGTGTTCCTAGCATTTCCTGTGATGTAGAGAATGCAAACTCCTCATATTTTCTTCTCGCTAAAGTTCAGTCAAAAATTCTGCAGGACAAATCACTGCAGAACTGCCACTTCCATTGCTAAGTCAAAATGCAGAAAGTCACGTTAATCCTTTTAGAAGAGAGATGGTCACTATTTTCTGTGCCTGACATAAATGCACTTGTTCCCACTAATTATGCTTCCTCCCTTGCTTAAGCATCATGACTATAACTTTGTTATACATATCATACTTAACAAGCATTAGATGTCTTTGTAGAGCACCATGAAAGTTGCTTCCTCACTTGTACAGTTCACTGAGATGTAGCATAGCTAACATGCAGTAGCTTCTGAAGTCACAGTCTTCTATGAAAAGGAAAACCTCGTATTTGAGAATTTGTTTTTACGTTTGGGATAATTATACCTTTTGTTTCCACAGTCTATCTTTCTGATGCCTCTCTCATTTACTGGACTATATACTAAGGCAGAATTTCATTTGTATTGCTCTTGTTGGACAAGAAAATAATCTCAGCTTCCTTCCCCTATGACTAAAGATCAAAATCAAGAAAGTGTATTCACTGTTTTCTACATTTATAACCTAATGCTGCAGACTATAAACTTGGAACACTAAAACAAATGCAGCATTATAAAACACATCAGTTTACCCTTCCCACTAAACAATATGAGATTTCTTTTTCCTTACGAACACTGGCAGGTAGAAAATTTACTTATATAGAACGTACTTTGACATATCCACAGAAGCCAAATCAACCACACATTTTTCCTTATATCAAAATCATTACAGAATAATAGTTCAGCATTTAAAAATAAAATATATAAAGATATTTAAGTTTGATGTAGAAAAAAATAGAGGTTAATTCAAGAGAGGTTGAGAATAGGATATCCATATCTTAGTTCTTATTCTGCTACTGCTTGAAAAGTGGTAAAAGAAGGCTGACTTTTCATGAATTTCTCTAATTTCCTGCATGTAATTCTCTCCACTTTCAAAGCTACATCCAAGACATTGACTTCCTTGGCAAAGTTTTAGTCTAGACATCTAATAATAAAAACTGTTGTATTAATGCAAGGTTTCATTAATAAGAATCTCCTAGAATGACAACTAAATGCTTCCTATTTTTTACACAAATAAATATCTATTTTAGTTCATATGACTATTATTAATCTAAGTGGATGTAAGAAAGTAGGTCATAATATTCCTTCTGCCCTTATGTAAAAGTAAAAGGAAGCTCACACTTGTTAATTTTTTTTCTGAAAAGAGCTGTTAGGTCTCCCAAACCAGATAGAGTGAAAGCTGGCCTAGCACAGGATTCCTGATTTCCATCTGTTGGAAGATTTTGTTCCTCACAAAAGTAATTTCTCAACAGAGCAGTTTGATTGTATATTGAAGATATTTTAAAATCCAGCTTTCAAACAAGTGCCTGATGAAAAAGTCTAGGGCACAGAAAGGAGGGAAAAAAGTCCTGATGACTGTAGTGACCTCTCTGTATCTGCCTCTGATTCACCACTGAACCAGTTGGTAGAGGGTGTTCCATATTACACAGTGTGGCTTCCCCGTAGGTACATTTTCTGTCTCTGCTCAGCGGGGATGAAGACAGGTTTGGCATGCACTCTGCCTTTTAGGGCTCCAGGGATCTTTCTTTCTTATCCCCACAGTATAGAAACAGTTCTTCTGGGAATGGAAAATAACAGTAATACAGCTATCCCCATCCTCTTCTCTGAAGTCAGTTTATTGCAGTCCAAGTGGTGGCCAAGGGATTTAATTAAAATGAGTTCTCTGAAGCTACCTTCCTATATTTTTCTAATGCAAATCCTGTACTTGAAAGCTGTACACAAAAAAATGAGGTGTAAAAATTTAAATATTACATGATATAAAACAAAACAAAACCAAGATAGTGTGTGACATCATATCCTCACCTTGCTTAAGTATTGTGATTATGCCACTTTCCAGTGAACATCACATACCCAAACCACATTGAAAATAGGATGTAGTTTATTAAACGAAACTGAAAATCTTCCTGACAGTGACTCAGGAGAGGCCATACAGTTTGGTGTAACTTTTCAAGTTTGCACTTATTATCTAGCTACATGTACAGAAGATGAGTCTTTCCTCTTTAGAAAAGACAAGGATAGAGGATAAAGTCTATAAATCAATGAGGTACAAGAATTCTCTTAATCCAGTCATGTATGGATTAAATAGGCCTACTAGAACAAAGACTGTCTTATTTTCAAGGTCTTTTCTTATAGTAAATCTAAGCAAACATGAATTAGAGTTCCTCAGAGTAAAGCTGCAAACAGAGATATGCTTTTTCACACTCTCTTTCCTTTGTTCCTTCAAAGCATACCATGGATTTTATTATTTAAGCGAATATTCAAGATAGCTGAATAAAAAGTTAATGTAATTATTTTTCTGGTTTTATCCTTTGTGGTAAAGTTTCTGATGCACATTGTATTGTATTGTATGTATTCCTAAAGTTCTTTGAAGAGTTCCAGTATGTAATTACTACAACACAATGGACTGATATCTCCATTACAGGTTACTAGGTAATCTGCCAAAGGTAATCTGGCAAAGCAAAATCATATAAAGCCTCAGATGGCCTACCTAACTTCCTGCTACTGGACAGAATTGATCCTTGCTGAAAGTAGCTATTCTTAGTCAGATGCAGTGAGTACTCTAAATAGTGGACTCTGATAACAGTAGGAAAAATGTGTAAATGGAGCAAACTCTTTGAAAAAAAGATATACAGCAGAGTCTAGCTTTATTCCTCATGATAGCCCACTCTTTCTCTTTCCAAATTAGGAAGATTTATTTATACTAGTTTTTGAAAATGTAATATACTTGTCTATGAGTTGATTTTTTTTTTTTTTTTTTGTAATTACATTATTGTAGTTCTTCCTCTCAATAGGTATTTTTCTATTCTTTTGGGATTGAGAACAAAGGCTACTTAAGATAAATGGAAAGATTGTCACAAATACCAATATGTTTTGTATGAAGCCATTAGTAAAGCCTCCTTTTTGGTGAAAATGGAAAAAGAAATTTATCCTGTTTTACTCTATTTATATCTGTTCTTAAACATGTAAATACTTGCAACAACACTGTCATGAAAAGGAAGGAGAAGACAGGCATGAAATATTATACTTTGGGAACAATAATAACTGCTTCTATCCAAAGAACTGAAGCATGTTGTAGATCATGCTTAAATTTAATTGAAGAAAGAAATGCTAATGGTAATGGATGTTGATGTTCATTCACATTTACTAACAGAAAGAAAGAAGGAAAAAAAGTGAATTATACTTCTGAATGGAGGGAATCAATATAGTGAGACAATCAGAATTACAAAGCACATTGTGTCCAATACAATGGTGTAGAGGACTACAAACATTGACTGTAAATTCAGATAATCAGGGATCAAATATGGGTTTATAAAGAATTTAGCAAGATCTCCAATATGTGAAGAAACTCCTAGGGCCTCTCACAACATAAACAACCATCTGTAGATGACAGAAAAGGAAAGCAGTAACCACAGACACAACACATCCTTCTACACATTCTAGCAGAAATTGAGCAGATTATGTTAGGCAAACAGTAGCTTTATGCCAAGAAGAAGCAAAGTTTGTCTGTCCCCTGTACAGACTCACTACAGATCCTGCACTGCTGGCATGGCCAACTCAGGAACCAGAGTGGCTCACAGTGCTAATTTCTGCTGAATCACTGACTGTCATTAAACTGTTCCTCTCTGCCAGCCAGGTATAGGAGTTTACAAACAGATAGTCTCACAGGTGAGGCTTTGAGAATAACTTGTTGAGGTGCTGTATCATCAAGAAACCTCACCACTCCTTCCTGAAAGATAAAACCAAGCTAAATTAAAATCTTGCACTTCAAAAAAAAGATAATTCTTAGAGGGAAATGGAAGGTATCTTGGCATATAACAGTGAATGTTCTGGGGAGTTGAAAAGCTACCTGTACTGGATATTTCCTCTTTTGCATTATCATGTGATAATACCTAAGGATTAAAGCTATATTGAAGAAAGATGTCAATTTCTGTTGCTTTTACCTTTTTTAAAATGATTATTCCAATTCTTCATAAATTGGCATGTAAACTACAAATTAATGCCTCATATTTTGCCAGAAAGCAACACAATGCTCATCACCACTGCCTTTCACTTGCGTATTTCTTCCCTAGTATTCAGCCTTCTTGTTAGACTAGTTCAATGTTCAAAAGCCATCCTATTTAAAGGGTGCATTGACAGGGAATCTGTGGAAGATTAAACGCGGCAAAACCGAAAGCACCGCTCAGACCACGGCGTGTTGGCGTGCTAAGGGAACGAGAGGCAGAAAGCCGGGAGGAATTGCTCCTGCATGGTCCCTGTCAAAATGGTTTCCACTTGGCACAAGACGACCATGCTCCTGTCACCTTTCAAAATGGATGTAGGAACTCAGACTGAGCTCCCATGGAAGGATGTGGGGGTACAGATGACAGGTTGCAGAGAATGCCACAGCCTGCTCCTGATCTCAGAGGGCAACCCTCATGATGGCTGCATGTGCTGTGAGCAGGTAGATGATCTGCTAAGCCATGTAGCCCTGATGGAAGATGAGGTTGTGAGACTAAAAGCTGAAGTAGAAAGACTCAGGAGTATTAGGGAATCTGAAATTGAGATAGACCACTGGAGCCAAGCTCTGTGCTCCATTCAGGAGACAAATAACATCTAAGATCATTGGGTCACTGTGTGCTGCCCCCCTGAGATAGATGACAATAACGTAAGTAAAGGCAGCGAGTGGAGGCAAGTTCATGGATGTGGCAGAAGGTGAGCACCCCCCTTGCCTGCTTCACCTCCTCCAATGTCATTGAGTAATAGATATGAGGCCCTCCTGGAAGACAGTCAGTCTTATTCTTGTAACCAGGTTAAAGGCAGGGGTGTGGGTTGGGGGGAGACTTGGAGGCAAGTTCCATCTCGTAGAGACAGGCTAGTCCTCCCCCCTCCTCTCCCTTTGCCCTCACTTAAGGGGTATGGACCCCTCAAATTTGACAAACCTGATGAGGGTCCAGTTGGTGATTCACCCATAGCTTGTCCCTCAGCCTCACAACTCAGGACTTCCTCAATGAGGAAGAAAAGGAAAGTTCTTTTAGTAGGTGATTCTCTTCTGAGGGAAAGAGATGGGCCTATCTGTAGACCAGACCCATCCCACAGGGAAGTCTGCTGCCTCCCTGGGGCCTGGGTTAGAGATGTTAAAAGGAGGCTGCCTAATCTGTTGCACCCCTCTGATTATTATCCTTTAATAGTTTCTCAGGTCAGTAATGATGAAGTTTCTGAGAGAAGTCCTAAGGCAATCAAGAAGGAATTCAAGGTGCTGAGGCGATTAGTTGAACATTCGGGAGCACAGGTGGTGTTCTCCTAGATCCCTCAAGTAGTAGGGAGGAATACAGAAAGAGAGAGGAAAACAAATATAATTAACATGTGGCTGTGAGACTGGTGCCATCGTCGAAATTTTGGTTTTTTCAATCATGGAGAAGTTTATATGGTGCCCAATCTATTGGTAGCAGATGGAATGCACCTATCTCAAAGGGGGAAAAGGATCCTTGTGCAGGAGATGGTTCCTCTCTGAAATGCTTATATGCCAATGTACGGAGCATAGGGAATAAGCAGGAGGAGTTAAAGATATACATTAGGATGCATAACTATGACATAGTTGCAATTACTGAGACATGGTTGGACAGCTCACATGACTGGAATGTTGTTATGAATGTACTATTCAGAAGAGATAGACCAGCAAGATGAGATGGTGATGTTGCTCTCTATGTGGAATAGCAACTGAAATGTATTAGGTTCTCTCCAGGATGGGAGGAAGAACAGGTTGAAAGCTTGTGGGTAAAAACTAAGGGACATGAAAAAGGGAGTGAACAGTTCTGGGTGTGTACTACAGACCACCAAACCAAGAAGAAGATGCTGACGAGGCCTTCTACAGTCAACTGGAAGTGGCCTCTAGAACACTTCCCAGGTAGTCATGGGTGACTTCAATCACCCTGATATTTGTTGGAAAGCCCACACAGCCAGGCATACCCAGTCCAAAAGGC
>JANHGN010024273.1:0-26324 GCA_024605025.1 Megaceryle maxima
CCAATCCTTGGTAGTAACTCTAAACACGGGGTGTTATCACTGCCAGCAGCAGACACTGCCTGTGAAAACAGGCTGCTGACTTCAGACAGTGTAGTTAGTTAGAGTAACCTAATGCATTAAATTTGAAATTTTGTAGTGAAATGACAGTTTCACTATGTAAGATGACAAAAGAAGCAGCAGAAAACTTACAGTGAGCAATCATTAAACAAATTAAGGTGGTGTGCTCTCCTGTTATATTTGAGGTTCTTCTATTTTCGTACAAGTCATCTTGGGGACATCCTGTCAGTTAGTTTCAGTTTACCTCCTCAGGATTTTGCACAGTTTCCAGTATGGGCCAAATACACCAGCAAAACCATATTTTCTATGAGCTTTCAAAAGCAGCATCTCTTCAGTATGCATTTAAACACATACCTGAGCAAAGACGATGGAGACCCCCATTATAAGGCTTGACAAGTGTTTCTTAGCATTACTCTTGCATTGTGCCATTATCTATCTTTCTTCAGTATCATTGAGGCACAATCTGCATTGCCAGAAAGATGTTATCAGTAATAATTGCTCACTTTGGATTATCTCTTTTTACATCCTGTTTACCTCCTCTAACTTCAAGAGCTGATATCCAAGTCTTATTCTTTAGAGATACTTAATTCAGTATTTTTTGTAATTATTTAGGAGTTTCCTGAGATAAAGGTCTTCCTTTAGATATACAGAGTCCCAACGATTCAGAAATCAGTTGAAATTGCAAATACTATGCAATAATCTTGACACTGATTAGGGAAACTACTGAATTAGGTTACATGTTTAATTAATTATTTAAAAGATATAATATAATAGTAAATAAAACTGAGCCATTGGCTATAAATACGTTCTTTCAAAAGCCCACTACTGCTAATTCCTCATAGTAAATAACAATAAACTATTTGTCTAAAGGAGTAACCACTGCCACAGATCACAAAATAAGTGACACAAAATAAAATGCAAAATATACATTTCAGAAGAGGAAGTAGATGCACGAAACTGAAATTGTACAGGAATTGCTTTTGGGTTCAATTATATTCTTCACATGTTAACATAATTTTGGCATCCTCTTATATGTTTTATCCCACAGGGAATTTTAATTCAGAACCACAATTATCCATAAGTTTTCTTCACAAAAATTCCCAGTCTGACCTCCTCATCTGATTTCATGCAATCCTGCAAACAGCAACTTGTTTTATATAGCCTGTGGTTAATCCAGGGACAGATACCATGTAGGAACAGAAGTTCAGAGCATACATATTCCCTGTAAGGACAAACACTTCCTTTCTCTTGTTTACTATGCCGTACAATTTATGACAACTTTCTATTATATTGTGTCACTCAGAACACACAGTACTCATTTTATATTGATTAAAAAGCATGTGAAAACATTTTATCCTATTTTAAAATACAGCCTTCATGTTTAGCTCCCTTTTTGATATCCACAAACACAACAGATACTAAGCGTGGAAGGCTTCATGACTAGATCATAAAACAAATACTTTGACCAAAACCACAGGGCATTCTATGCCTTCAATCAAACCACAGCAATTAATATGAAATTCTAAATACAGAATATAATGCCACATAAATAGTATAACAGCCAAGTCCTGTCTAAGAAGCCATATGTTTTTTCCCATTGTTCAAAAAAAGGAGATGACTTCCCGTCACTTATGTTTCTGATTAGCAAGGTGATTTATGCCACAATCACTAAAAATGCCAGCAAGTGAATGAGAAAATGCATAGTGACTGCACCAGATGTGCACAATAAACAGGAATCCCATTGTAATCTCTGGTACTTAGTTTATATGAAGGTAATGTAAGAAACACTCTTGGATATGGCAAAGTCACTCTTTTTTTACATTTGACTATAAATGATATGAAATAAATTGTGTGTTTTATACTTTATGGCATGCATACATTGATAAATTAGGTACAGTTTTGTATCCCGACTTATCTACAAGACAAACCTGGCTAAGATCATGGGGATTAATTGCTTCAGAAGTGTGAAATGCAGCTTTTCCATTCTTTTCTGCACACTCAGTGAAGAAACAATGATTAATCACTGTTTAACTATTCTCTTGAGGATCTACAAGATTGCCAAAGCAGGACTTATCCTCATAAATCCAAAAAACACAGGTTTAGATTTGTTGCCAACAACTGAAGGAACATGAACTTAAAGCCATTCGTTATCAGATTAGAACAATGTCAAGGCTTTAGAACCCCCTACAAGAGCAAAATTCTTTTTTAATCTGCACTTAACAATAGGAGCTGGATTATCAAATCAGACTTGAGAAAAATATATTTATTTGTATATGTGAACACATCCCCCGTTATCAGAAGCAAAACATCCTGATAATAACAAAGCTACTTGCATTATGCCAGCATAGGAGAAGTTGCATCTTTAAACAGGAATGTTTCCATTTATATTAATGCTCAGTAAATAACAAAACCCCAAACAACTCAGTTAAAATTGCATCCATTTCCACCTGTTTTCAACAAATCCCACTTACGTGTATAAAGAATCTGCTTAAATGTGTAAGAATGTGTTTAAATATCTTTACTTTCTGATACAGAAATGTACTGATAACAGTGATTTACATTTGCCTAACAACTTCATAATCAATATTTAATAAAAATCACTAATAAATAGCTCGTAATTTAAATACACCACATGATCAAATGAGAAATGTAAAAATTAACTTTTAAAAACTTCCTCCATTTAAAGAAGGTATGTAGCAAAAAAGGAAAATTTTGTCAGGGAAATAACACATGCTGCTGCACAGACTCTTACTGTATAAAACACTATCAGAGGAGTGACAGCCTTTTCTAGAAAGATCAAGTCTAAAAATTTTAGGGTTTTTTTTCTATGCCTTTAAAGGGACACAAGAATAACTAACGTCAAACACCACCTAAAGATCTCCACCTGAACCTTCACCCCTCACTGTGTTTAAATAATTGTAAAATGAGGAAAGAAATAAATGTTTCACCCTTCAAACACCATGTGTCAGTAACACAGATACTGGCAAGAGAGAGAAAACTATCAGAGCTTCCACATCCTGGGTAGCTGGGCAAGCAGGTGAAAAGCCTGCTGCTGACTGTGGCAGTGGTCTGTAGCTGGCCCCACCATCCCACTGATGTCCTCCCACATCCCCAGCTACTCCCATTACTCCACTCTCCCATCACTTTGGGGTTTTTCCCTGCAAAAAGAAAGTTAATGCAGAGAATGTCTTCTCCTTGGCTGTAGGCAAAGTATAAGAATGAAGAAGACAATGCTGAAAAACTTTAACGCCTGCCATCGTGCTGTAGGGGTCCCAGCAATGCCCAGGCAATCCTGCCATGGGGACAATGCAATCCCTTAACGTTACTACTCGTCACCGAGGCAGCAAGCTTAGCCATGGAAACTGGGGTGCCAGAATTTTAATATTGCACTATAAGAGCTATTAGCTGCAGAAAACCCACAACATGTAAAGAATTAATTTCTTAATGTTATTTCTATAAGGGTGACCAAGAACCAGAGGTCACCAGGAAGGGACAGTTCCTAAGGAAGACCAGTGTCCTCAATCAAATCCCACAGTACAACTACCATTCACTCCTGTTGTAATGCACTTCAAGACTTCCAACTACAAAGATGAACCAGCCTATGTTTACTAGGATTTTCATATTTAAGCAAAGTAATATATACTTTTGTCTGTTCTGACAAATACTATTCTACTGTTATCCAGTATTATCGACATTCTGAGGTGAGGCACACTGCCTGAAACACAAAAATGACTGCGCAACGCATCCCTGGCCTAGAGCAAAAAAATAGTTCACTGCTAACTTTGTAAAGACTTCCATTTAATGACCAGCTCATACAGACTGAGGTTAATTGATCATAAAGTGATTTTACCTACAAAATTTAATCTTATTTACCTAGTTAGCATTGAAAACTATTCTTTCACCTTCTCCCCAGAAAGGTAACTTTCAGTACCTAATTAGGAGGAGTGGTACATTACAATTATTGTGATATTTGTAATATATATTGTAATATATATATAGTAATATATATATATTGTGATATTTGTAATCTATGCATTTTTACATTTAGTTCTGCTTTAAACATGTTTCACCAAGCACTGGAATGTGAACACTGTAATGTGTGCTATTCTCCATATTATCTATGCAACATGAATGAGGGGGGAGAAATACCTAAAAAATGCTCAAGAGTTATACTCGAGAGATGCTCAAGAGTTATGGATCCTGATGCTACCAGAGTAATTTAAAAATATGGAATAAGATTTTGCTTTGCAAATGGCTAACAGGCAATAAACCAATAGATCTTACGCTGCTACATTTAATATATGTATTTTATTTTATTACAAGCACAGTGTCTTTCTGACAAACTTATTGTAAATTAGAAGCACATATGGCAAATCAGGTTACATATTAAAGAAAGTCTTTGAAATGCAGTGCCTCATGCATCCGTCTGTGCAACTCTCATTGTCTGATGTTTATAGCAATAGAAACATTTTTCACTACCTTCAACCATCTTTTTCTTGCTATCTAACTACTATTATAACTTTCCCTCCTGTTAGACTTGTTAGCAAAATATTAAAAGTTCAGAGAAAGAAGGAATATATAGCATTACAAACCTGGGTTTGGAAACATGTATTGCTTGAAAAATTACTCCAAATATTTTTGCAGCAATCAAGAAAAATAACGTACATGCTGATGTTAAAAGATGCTTATCATCAGCTGCTGTAATACTACATGGTCACTTTCATTCCTAATTTTAAGAGTATTCTTGGGAACATTGGTCCTGCTAGATGTTCAGACTGCATTAACAGAACATTTCTTTTTTTTCCTACTACTTAAATTCAACTAACAGAAACTGTCCTGAGGAATGCAACCTCTGCTACTCCTCAATCCAGCTGGACTTCACTGTACCTTGGCATAAAGCCTTCATGGCTTACAATACACCCAGGGAAAAAATTCTCTAGAATGTCTCCCTAGTAATACTACTAACTACTCTCAAGGCAATAATACCACTCTGGGCTTCCCTGCACTTATTTCCCATAATTTCCCAATCTTTTGTTTCTCAACCGGGAAGATATGTGGGCTAAGTCTCAGGAACTCTGCAAATTTCAGGATGAAATTGTTCCTTACAGTCCTTTTCCTTGGACATGAAGGAACACCACAGATGGAACCTTCTTTTAAGATACAATAGAGAAACAGAAGCTCCCATATCAGCTCCTTAAGCAGTACCTGTAACCATCCCCACATACTTTTGAGATACAGTCTTGCACTGAAATAGACCTCTTATATGAGGTTGTATAGCACTCATCAGCTTTCCCAGGGGCCACCACCATGTCATACCACTGCTTGGGAATCTCCCATAGCTCTTTGCAAGTGTCAACCAGCTTTGAACGCTTCAGAGCACCTTTTCAGCAACACAGACTAAAGTATCACCTTCTTCAACAGGAATCAAAAGCAGCATTTATCTCCATTGAATACAATAGGTACTACAACTTAAAGCTGCTCAGTGATACCCACTGCTCTCCCACACATCTTGTCAACCAAAGCAGAGTTTTCTATGACAAGATTTTTTTTTTTTTTGGTACACCAGACAGAGATGTCTCAAAAGCCAATCAGAAGTAATGAAACAAATTCACAACAAAAACTAAGTTATAGCCAAAAGCCTCACTGCCTTCTGTTTCAAACACAAGGAACATTCCTTCAATTCGGCATCATCTAGCATTGACAGATGGAAGCACATACCTACAAAAATCATACCCTTTCCATAAAAGTGAATGAGAGAGAACTGCCCCATATAAAAATGTTAGTCACATAAATAAATATCAATAAATAGGGATGTATTATTTAAAATAGTCCTACTAATAAATATTGCTGGGGTGGAAAGTACCTTGGGTTTTATTAATGAGTAGAATGAAAACCTGCAGAAAAGAACTGTGTGAAATAGTCTTACCGTATTACAAACTATACCATCTTTACTGCTTAAGCTGAATTTGTGAAAATTAAGCATTCATATATATGTGTATATATACATATAGATTTATTTTTTTTTTAAATCAGACAACATTTATTTTTTGTCAATTGTTTAAAGTGCTAGTGGTCATAATCTCATTTAATAATGAGAAAAATCTGAAATATGCATCACAAAGCCAGTCTGGATATCAGGAAGTATGGATCTTGTTGCCTTTTTTTTTTTTTTTTTGAAAATACTGCAAGAAAGAAGAGTGAGAACTGCAACATTTCCTAGCTTTTTGTTTATTCAAAGAGTCATGTATTGTGTCTTATGAAAACTCCATTAGTTCAAAGTTTCATGTTTTGTTCATACCATAGTTTACAATAAAAACATGACTACAGAAATGTTTGAAAGACAAAATTTCTTAAGAGCATTATTTCTCACATCTTATGACTCAAAAGGCTTTATAATTTCCAGCTACAGGTCTCACATTTCATCCTTAGGTTTAATCTTGTCCTTTATCTTATAGAAGTTCTCTGATTCCACATTTCTAAAAAGAAAAGGAATGATGCAAAGGTAGCTGAATGTGAACTTCTGCATCAGTAATGCTCTGTATGATACTAGATCCAGAGAACTAGATGGCTACATCAGAACTTGAATGCCCAGTTGTAACTATAACTGGACAGTAACACTTATAAACAAATTAACGTGTCATAATTTCTTTAAAACACTTTCCCTTTTCTTTTTTTTTCTTTTTTTTTTATTTTTTTTTTAATTTTTAAATTACTTATTGATAACTAAATGGTAGCAGAAATCCTGGGAAAGTATGGCTCTGATGGTGCAAGGTCATGGTTTTCAAAAGCAAAGCAGCTGCTCTCTCCATATTTCTTTCAGAATTGTTCTTCCTGAATCTGCAAGGAAGGTCACCAGACTATGGAATAGCAGGGAATGCTACCTGAGTGAACCACTGCATTTTGGCAGGGAAGGAATTTCACTACAAACTATGGCCAAGGAAAATTTCAGCAGTCATATCATTTACTGAAGCAAAACCATATTGGTTTGTAAGACTTGTGGAAACAATTAAATTGCACAGATCCACCTTAAACCAAACGGCTGCCTGAATGCAGCTGTCCCTCCCACCATCACAAAATTAATGGAAGAATATGGTCCTGAGGTAGATTTACAATTTTACTGCTATTATTTTATTTAAGTCAGCAACAGGAAGAGCACCAAAGTACAATGATCAAAGGTTTATACCACTTTCAGGTGACTATAAACTGTGACACTTCTACCAGAACCAGTGCTAGTGCACAGCTGAGTTACTTCCCTAAAACGTGCAGGACAGAAAAGGCATGGAGGTATTCTAACAAGTTTGAGCTCAGAATTTAAGGTTGCTGTTATTCCATTAGAAAGCAACAGTGAGAGACAAATCTTCAAGGGGAATGGAATCATCTGTGTGTGCTGCAATATGGAAATGACTTCTCAAGGAGCCGATGGGGAAATTAAAGACAGTCTGCTCATAAAAACATACAAAACTAGCAAAGAAAAGGCAAGAAAAGGCAACAATATCTCTGAGAAAAATGGTGACTCAATCTAGGCTTAGAAGTCATCACTACTATGTGTTTGATAGTAAATGTCTAGGTCTCCAAAGTAGTTTTTTCCTGAAAGTTCAAGATACACAGGTGGAACAATTTTAATCCTTTTTGTACAATTTTTTTTTCTCCCCATGCAATCTGACTCTTGCAATGTGAATGAATACGTGTGGATGGAAGGATTAACACATGACTTATTTTTTTTCCCTACTTAAATAATTTTGTGTAGGCAACAAAATTTATTGGTATAAAGTAGGATTTATGGTAATATATTTCCTCTTCAAGACATAAATAAGATTTCTTAATAGTTTTCTGTAATTCATTTTCATATAGTGCCACATTCTCATACATTTACTAGCATAATGCATCTGCTAGAATAGCAATTGCATACCCTGAACACTATTTTAAAAACTCTTCAATACTAACAATCTGCTAGAAATATTGTTATCCCTCTTCTTCCACAATTCATTGTCTACTTCTTGCAGCCTTTTATCTTCCTACTGTATATGCTGTATTTTACTAAAATTTAAAAAAAAAACCAAACAAAACAACAACAAAAAAAACCACCAACCCCCTAAACTGAAATGCACAAGGTTTCAAAGAATATGAAAGCTATCAAGCTAGCAAAGTAGAATGTTATACTGAAATAATTATCTGAAAATTTACAGAAGGCTACAAGTCTTTACTTTTCAACATTTCCCCTTACTGCATGTTGCACTGCCTTCATTTTCTGAGAAGTTAACTTTTCAGTCTCTCATGGTGATAATTAGAATACGAACTGCACATATGTCTGTTTTTTCAACGTGGACAGAAATTATGTAATTATTCAAATTATATCAGAATTTATATTCAGAAAATTGGTTGTCAGTCAGAAGTGTCGTCTTTATAAAATGACAAAACGACTGCACTAAGAGCAGATGAATTCTAGCATGAATATCTGCTTATAAAATTCTCTGTTCAGTTAACACGTTCTCAACATTTTAGTCATCTTTGCTCAACTAGCTTCTACTATGCAAGCCTTTGGTTTGTTTTTCCTGTTGGTTTGTTTTTTGTTTTGTGGGGGGGGTTGTTTGTTTGCTTTTGTTTGGTTGGTTTGTTTGTTTTTTTCCACTGCAGAGAAGCTAAAAGAACTAAAGGAGACCAGAGTAAAGAATGAGTTATGTCAGAGAATAAAGGACTTGACTGCAACCACATCTTAAAATTTCATCTGCCTAGTACAATATTTATATGCAGAAAAAATGTTTTCCATCTATTTAGTGCCAGTTACATGCAATACTGTCCATGAGTCTTAAGATTTGACCTATTCTGTTGGCAGTACCTTTTACAGGAACTTTATTTCAGGAGCAAAATGGACAGTATAACATTGGAGAGGAACACCCACAAGGGCAGAAGTTCAGAGGGCCTACCTAAGCCAGAAGTTATTTTTCTAGTGCTATCCTTGTACGAGTTGCGTAAATGTTCCAAAATATAGAAACAGGCATACACACACACACACACACACGTATAAAAGTTATTGTCAGTGTATAAGTTACTACTATCCTGAGACTGAAATAATTTATGTAACATCTGTTTTCATATTTTTTCTAATTTTTTTCTAATTAACATGCATATTTAATGCATAAATGCTCAGACCACCTATTTTTCTGCTGATTTTGTCCCTTTCCTAAGTCATGTGCTCCTGTGAGGTGCTTAGCATAGATGAAGCATTACATTTGGTTGGAGGAATAGTGGGTGAATAGTAAATAAAATATTTTGGACTACCCAAAAGAAGAAAGTATGCTAAAAAAATAATCAAAAAAATCTGCTATAATGGGTTATAATATAAAGGGACTTCCTAAAGAAGTAAGAGTCTTCTATTCATGTATCAAAAGTGGAATAGAAGTGACCACCCACCCCTGCCCAGAGGTGGCATTAAGCCCATTAAGCCAAGAGTTTAGCCTCTAAACTTTCAGCATCTCTATTTTCAGCTTGTATATAAAGGCAGGGAGTAAAACTCTGAATGGGTGCAAATCAAATTTTAGTGATGTAAGATGCCACAGTTATGGCTTTTTTTTTTTTTTTTTCATTGCCAATGTTTAAAATATTCACTTGATACTAGATGTTACAAAGCACTGAAAGTCAATTATATCAGAAACAAATCTAAAACCACAGTAAATGTTGCTTTTACATTGTGTTCTTCACCCCATACCAAATTTTAAAGTTAAATTAAAAGTCTAGCAGGTTGAGAAGAAAAAAATATAAATCAGAGGAGTGGAAAGAATTTAACCCTTTAATTTTACAAAAGCAGGGGGAAAACAGTGTTTGCTTATACAATCCAGTTCTGCCTTAAATCTGTGAATATATTTTAGTCCCATCTTTCTCCTACTGTCTTTTTGCTACAGATCTAGAATGGAGAGCAATAAAAGCACATATCATCCTTTCCCTTAGATGTTCTACATAAACACTGGCTTTGCTGTACATCATCTACATTTATGTGAATTTAAAATACATAACGCAATTCAAAACAGAAGAGGTGAGAAGCACAAGAGTGTAGTAGTTCTTGTACCTTTCAGATCTTTTGTTTTGCTATTCATGGCAGAAATCTACTCATCCCTACAGATGGCATGACCTCCCTGTACAAGCCTAAACAGACCCATTTGTGTCCTTCTGGGCCTGAAAGTTGAACTTATCCTATTTTAGCCATTATGAAGAGACACATATTCCTCATTTGCCAGCTTACCAGAGTAAGCAGAAGACATGATCAATGGCTATCACTGTTATCTTCAACCATCTCTCAGCACCTTCTCCCTGCAGGTTTCATGAGCTGCAAAGTCAGAAAGGCAATCACATTCCCTACACAGTCACAGTACACCACTGACTGGCAGGTGATCCAAGAAGGATCCCTAAAGATGGTACATCTCCCACCTTTAAGCAACTTGTTCTCTAACTGACATGAAAGTCTCATCAGTTAATTGCAGGAAGCATGTATCTATCTTCTCTATAACCCCTTTGCAACCTCAGACACATACATATTTTAAAATAATAACCTTCTCAATTGCTATGAAAGAGAACGATCTGTCTTTACGGTCCCCAAAACAGAAGCTGGATGTGTTACATTTCTTTTGAACCTCTTAAAGAAATATTTAACATGAAGTTGAAATAGGAAACCTCTCAGAGTATAACAAAAATTAGGAATGTGAACTCTCCATTCACAGCTGAATAGCAATTTGTTACATTTTAATATCACAAGTAAAACACATTGCACTCAATGAATACTTAAATACTGCAATCTTGTGACTACAGTTATTACAGCTGAGGTGGACTTCAGTGAAACTGAAATGTGGGAATTGTCACTATTTATACAGAAGAGCTCAGCAGTATACATTCTGTGAGCAAAGTGGACATTCAATACAGCCAAAAATCTCTGCAATAGTTGTAGTTTTCCAGCATTCTGTTGATATTCTCCATAGGGTCTCTTCTGAGCTTTCTACATGTTTTTAATGCAAAGAATGTTATCAGCTTGAATCCTTACAAATGGAGATTTTTAAGAAGTGTAAACTGGGGTTTTACCAATGTGTCAAAGCCAAACATTAATCCTCACAATCCTGCTTCAGTTAGAACCTCACCCCCTTGCTGCAAACTCCTCTTTCAGCTAGCCACATTGCTTCTTTATCAGCAATGCTGAAGGAGCTTGTGGATAGCTTCTCTACCCACCCCAAAGGCCCTCCCTTTCCAATCCTGTCCCTCTCACTTCGGTGAAAAACATGACCAACAACCCTCTTCCTCAAATGGAACAGACATGATAACACCCCCTTTGCTTACCTGAGTTGGACACAAATGTGCAAGGCTTTATGAACGAGTACCTTTTCCTATCACTAAAAACTCCATTGGTCTATAACTGAACTGCAAGTTATAGGAAAAGGTTTCCAGTGAAGATTTCCTCAGCTACCACACAAGTATCATTGTATCACTGCAACTTTTTTTTTTACATCATAAGTCAATACTTTCACTATAAATGAAGATGACATCATGATGAACACTATCAATAGAACTATCAACACAAAGTCTGAAGCACTGCAGCTTTTCCTCAGTTGCTGTAGAATAGAGGTAAACTTCTGGTCTGCAGAATGTCTTCTCCTTGAATGTAAATTTTTCATGGAAAAAAACAGGAGGGGAAGATGGCAGACTATGACATGGCTTAATGTTTATGACATGGCTTAATGTTAAGTTAGAGGAACTTCTGACAGCTTCCATTTAAGCTACACTTAAGATACTATATTAAAGAAAAAAAAAGAGAAGTGTTTTTAGTACTTGTAATTTACATTTTACTAATACATTTTGAATTAAAACATCTATAGCTTTGAAAAGATCTGATTTATTCTACTGTTACCATGAAAGCATCTTCAACTGTTGCAGGTGGGCCAAAACTCACAGTTCCCATTGTGCTCATCATTAATAATAAGTAGCACGCTAAATAAAAAGGTATACTGAAGATAGCTTTCTGAAACCTCACTGAATTTTCCCTTTGCCCAGAGAAACCCATGTACAAAAAATGGAAATGCAAGTGTTTTGAAATTAGCATGTTGCTAATAAAAGAGGATGAGGTCAATGTGAAGTCCTTAAATATGTGGCTGCAGTGCAATATCCCTTGTACATAATTTTGCTTATAAGCACTTCTCACCTGTGTTGAGCTTTAATCTGACTACTACATCCCGTAGGTAAAAGCAGTGTGATATCCCTTGCGTAAACCAATACAGCTACACTTCAGAAACACTTTCATCGACAGGGAATCAAGTCCAAACTGACAATTTGTACCTTATTAAGTAATTTCTGACTATGAATTTCACTCAATTTTCTCTGTCAGTTACATTTATAACCCTCAGGTTAGAGATTTGAGGATAACTGTGCATTAACAAAGGGCTGAAAATCCTTAGGTTTTGCTGGTGCTAGCACTGTCTGCAAGCTCAACAAACCGCTGTATTCATTTAACTAGTGCAGAATGCCTTTGCAACCAGATGGAATGGGTGATCAAAACTATTCCTATAGTAATAATGTTACATGTTGACAAACTGTAGGACCAATCTACAAAATACATTCAGTACACGTACATATAAAATATCTGCAAAGTGAAATTAAGTTTCCAAAGCATATCAGTTCTGTATCAGGATTCAAGAGTATCAGATTGAAAAGCACAAAGCTACCTTGATTATATCCAGTGTATTAACAGAGAGCGATCATCCCATCTTTGTACTACCTCTTCATGCAAAAACTGAAGCCGTGCACCACAGAGCACCAACTACAGATTAAAGTATCACATCTTTCCAACTACGTGTTATGCTTCATCAAGACATGACTCGACTTTTGGTCACTGTGCAATTGGTATGTATTAGGATGATTAACCTACAAGGATGACTTGCACTGAGCACACACTGTCAGGCAGCTGATGGATTAACTACTTATTTTTGTCCAATGTTTTTTTGTTTTCCGAACTCACTTTTCAAAAATAATTCAATTGAAAATAATTAATTAATTCTTCTGATACACTAAATACCTTCAACCTTAACTCACTTGACAGGAGTATTTCTACCTGCTGTATTTTTAAAGCATATCAAGAAAGAAATATTAGTGCTTTTGAATGTGTATGAGAATGACCTCTTCAAGTGCCAAATTTTAAGTAAAACTGGATGAATGTGGCCATCTTGATCACAATGCCATGCAGAAAAATAGCACTGTTAGTTTTTTTCAAAAACTCTGAAGCATCTATCAAAATATGGTCATACTCTCTGAGATAATACATGCATACAAGTTATTGAAAAGCATGACAATAACCAGCAGTTGGAAAGACAAAACACATTCTATCTAGTTGTGTGCATCATCTTTTTTAAAAGACACCGTCCAGAGTTTTGTTTACTGTCATGCCTGACTCTGACCTCCACAACACAATAGAAACACTTTTGCTCTTTTACTTTCTGCACCATGATCATAATATACTATATTTCGTTTTTCATGTTCTGTCCCATCCTGATATAAACTCCACCTTGTAAGGTGGTCACTGATTCAGCCCAGCTTCTTGGTGAGGTGACAAGTACATTTATATTGAGAGACTGCATTGGTAATATGTAGGTCCCCAAAAAGCATATACAAAGCTAGCATCTTTATAATGATTTACTGGAAGCTGCAGCTCATTTTAATAAAACCATCCCAAAACATAAAATTGATTGAACTAACTGCTGTGCTGAGCATACACAACAGATGATCAAAATCATTCAAGATTTTTATTCCTACAGAATATCTCCAGAGCTTGTAGAGATTTTCCTATTGTATTACTTCAGTTCTGATACAAAACTCACCCAGGCAAGTAGGAAAATTATGGCTGACTGATATTTGTTCCGATATTTTTAACTAGAAATAGAATAACTCAAAATAATCTCATACATTAAAAACTAAAATAAAAGCCAGATATGTTTGATAATGTAGTTTTCATAATGCAAATACTATAATCTTCCCAATTATCACTCTTCAAAGATACAGTATGCCTTTACTAATTGTAAAGAATCTCCACAAGACACCATACAGATTACTCTAAAGGGCACAACATTTCTTCCGTTTCAGAAAGTTCTAATGGCTGGATCATAGTGGTATTTTAATATAAAAAAGAACACTGGTTTAAAAAGGCAGCTAAAGATAAAAACTTTTCTCCAGACTGAAAAGATATTATTGCTAACTTTACTTTCCTTACACAAAATATCACTGATAAGAGTTTATCCATTTTGTTGAGCACAACAAAAAGTTCTCCCTTTCAGAGTACTACATGAAGCTTTGCTTGCCTTTTATATAGTAAAGTAATTTTATGGTATTGTGTCACAATGAAGGACAACGATAAGCCAACTGTTTAGATTCCTCTCCTATATGTTGTGGCTTTGATCACTAACAATGCTGTGTGAACAGCCAACAGAAGGCTGACATTTCATAAAATATGCAGTGATAAAAACTAATACTGTAGCATCTGGGAGCGATATATAAAATGCAGAAATACACCTAATAACTGTGATCTTAAATTACAAGTTACTAAAAGCTAAATAAGCAGCATACCTAAAAGGAAGAGAAAGAATACAACAGGGTTTTTGTGCTTCTACTCCTAAAAACAAATTTAAAAAAAAATAATCCAAGATATTCTCTCTATTATTCTTAACAATTCCTCTGGTTCCCTTGAATCTTAAAAGCAGTCTTGTAGAAGAGTGCTTTTTTGCTGTATCATTAGGTATCAGCAAAAGCTAAACACATTATAAGCCTTCTTTGTGCTATATTAATGCTCTAATGCTTTGTGAAGTCCCCTTTATCGTCTCTTTTAAAATATAAATCACACAAAATAGATAGCAAATCTGGTGACTGACTCTTCACTGTTATGGGAAAAGCTGAAGCTCTATGACAATCAAAGTAAATAAAAAAATCCTTCCAATAAGCTGCATAAATTTAAGTAAATCTCAGAGTAGAATCTAAATTATTTTCATTTATTAACCTTAAGAACATTGAGAACATACAAGACAGGCCACCTAAAATGAAGTATTACATCCTAGAAAGCACTGAATCCCTAAAGAACTTACAAGTCATAGTAAATAACCAACTGCTTTTTTTGCTCTTACTATGTTGCTGTAGCTAAGAAGCTAAAAACAAGCCCTGGATGCATTACTGGGAACTATATGGTAGCACTAAGGACCCAAAATTATCTGCACATATGCCATCACTGGAATATCATAACCTGGCCTGATATCTTTAATTTAAAAGAAAGTTGAAAATAAAAGGGTCAAAAAAGGAGATAGAACTACTACAATCAGGAAAACCTTATTGTTATCACATGTGTGTGTGTGTGAGATACAGGATCAGTGTATTTAGTTTATGATAATATTAGATGTGACTTGATTGAGATCTACAACTTACTACACATGGAAAAGATGTAATAGTCAACTCTCTAATCAAGCATAGAAAAAGACAGTGAGGCACAATTATTGAAAAACAACATCAGACAAATTTGGTCTAGAAATACAACATGTTAATTATTACATCAGGTTAGCTAGGGACATAATGCATCTCCTTTTGTCTCTTAAATACCAAGTTCAAGCTGAAATAATGATTTTGACTTTAAAAAAAAATTTAAAATCTTTATCTTTTATGTCAAAGATGGAATGGCTAAATAATCAAAATTATCTCTCCTGCACTGAAAGCAATTTAATATTAAAGAAACTGCAATAGACAATTAAAAGACAGTTTTACAGAAGAACTCTTTTCTCATTTTTGATGCCATGAGTCAATTTTCTCCAATTAATCAATGAAACAACATGAAAAAAAAAAAAATCTAATGTAAAAAAAATAATTTTAGGAAAAGATGTATTATCTGTCTTTACAAAGACAAAGGAAGGGTCACCTATGTGGTGCAGGTTGATTAACTGCTGGTCATCCACAGGTCTATGTAACATTAATATGAAGCTGAAACAAACAAAAATCAAAGCTAAAGTAACTGCCTCAAAAAATCTGAATATAATGGCGCAACACCTGCTTATGGTACCATAAAATGAGTAGGACTTCTTTAGCATAGTTGAGATGTAGAAAAATGCCTAATCATACCAAGAAAGAGAGCAACTCAGCTTTTTAGTGCTTGGCCCCCATTTAGTAGAAGGGGAAAAGGAACCATGTATTAGATGAAAAAGAATGCAGAAGAAAATCCGTATTTGGTGCCTGAAGAACCTTGAAGAGTATCTTCTGTCTCAAAAATCCATAACAGTTTAAGTATGTGGGAGGCAATTGTCCTTGTGCTTATAACTAGAGTCCGAATTTAGGGATTTCACTACTTAATGCACACCCACCCGCCTGTTATTTTTACCATGGTTTTTTATGTCACTTAATGGAGATGAATACTCTTTTCCCACCTCAAATTTACATCAAGGCTATTTAATTTTTTTTTAGACTGCTATAATAGGTTAAACGGCAGTCTCAGCATCACTCTTCATCTCCCACTGGACAACGAATGCCATTATAAGACTGAGAATAGATGAAGGCATATTTACATTCATAATGTTCCTGACTATAACATTTATGTAAATTATGATTTTACATTTGCAAATACTGTAATTCTCAGTTTCAGTGAATACTTTACTACTTTTTCATCATTAACTTCCTATGTACGTTAAATGGAGAGAAAACACCAATGAAAAATAAAGAAACTTAGTGCTGTGATTAGAGGTGCAGATCTGTAAAAGGCAAAAATGCTTCATTTCTGAATTGATCTTATCCCTGTACAGACAGGTTGATGGACTACACCTCTCTGTTCATTCAGAGTGCACGAAACCTACAGAGGTTTGTAAGAAGGTTTTCATTAGAAAACCAAATATCTTACCAATGGCTGATATTTTAACACCACCAAAATAAAACAACTGTATTGCTGATGAAAATTAATTTTTTTTACCCACCTGTATAAATAATATTTTTTCTATTCATTGATGAAATGCCATGGAAACATTGTGTTAATTACAGAACTGCATGTAGAGTTTGGGGACATATTTACAGATGTTACAGAAGAATGAAAAACTCCAAAATATCAATTTTCATTAACTAAGCTGTTTCTCCACCAAATGGATAGAATGACGTTTAGAGATACCAGAGTGGAAAATTAACTTCCTAGTTAAGAAGAATATTCACCTCTAATACCTATCTTAACACACATACACATATAACAGAAAACCTATGTGCTTCTATGTACACTTTGCCGGGATTCTTCTGTGATAGTCAATGTAGTATTTCCTTCAATCTTTCCACATATAATCTGACTCAAAAAAGTCTATGCTTTGCAAATGAAAAACTGTCAAATCAAATTGGTCCAAATATTCTGACTTATTTTGAAATGAGGAACTTCTTTGTATGTTTTGCTAAGAGCTTATTATGGTATTTTCAGATTGTAAATACAAATATAGGTAATGAAACACTCTCAAACTACCAGTCTCAGGCACATATGTTATTTTTTAAATAGGTGTTTCCCTGATACCCGAGAACCACTATGTGAATAAAAAATGTTACTCATCTTAAGGAAGCAAGACTAGGTGCATACGATGAGTCAGGTCAGCCTTACATAAAATATAATTGCTGCTTCTGTATGTCATTTTTCAAGTTACTCAACACGTCCTCATAAGAAGACTTAACTTGAAATGCAAAGACTGTTTAAACATTCAAAGAGAAACTCTTTAAAAGAACAGTGACTTTTCTGGACACTCTTACCTTTGTGCCATGTAATAGAAATTAATCTAAGAGGACTTCAACTTTATGCTCCAGTTTGACAAGTGGAGAATGGAGGGAATACATCCAAACTATCAAACTGTCTCTTCCATTAAGTATCACTTCCCTTTCCACAATTACTTAAACTGAATTTATCTTCTGTGTAAAGTACTACATTTCCTAAGTTTATAATGAATGCCTGGCAAAATGGAAGTCGGTAGGGGTATCACTGCTGCACTGGTGCAAATGATGGCTGTTAAAAGAGGAATCCTTTCCTCTCAGCACCCTACAAGTACTGTGAAAAGGGACAGTTATTTTGTGGGACTTTAAAGACCAAAACCTTCAGGGACATTAAGACTTTCCCAAACTCACAGTTTATTGTACAATAAACAGTGAAGTCCCTATAATAGCACTCCCTAATACTTTCTGCAGGGGAAATACTGAACCCTGAAACCAAACTCAACACTAATTACAAAAATTAAAACATTCACTAGAAACAAGATGCTGAAAACTATCTGAATACTACCTAAGTCATGTATGCAGCTTTTAGCACAATTCTTCAAATAAGCCTGCAGATGAATTCTTCTGTGTTTCAGATTCCTGCATTTTAATTTTGCCCAATAATGATATATTCAAGAAAGGAATTACATCAGAAGAGTAGTGTCAGAAAAGTTACAAAAAACTACATTAACCAAAATTTTCTTTTTAAAGAATCTAGGACCATGAGGACTCTATGTGTAGAGTAAAATTGTAATTTGCTGAATACTAAAACTTTCTTTTTTGTATAAAATAGTTAATCCTTTACAGGATGTACATTATCTTTTGGAATGAGTAAAAAATTTGTATGAAAATGTTTTTATAGTTATGCTTATCTATTACGTCTATTTTCTAAAAGCTAAATATTAAACCAAAACTTTGACTGTTTCCCCCCAAAATGCTAAAAATCCATGCAGCTTTCACAACTACAATTTTTCATGAACAAAACTAACCACAAATTCATTTCACATTTACACTTCATTCATCAAAATGCATCAAATACATGAAATGAATATAGATATACAATTAGTTGGTCACTATTCATTCAGAGTAAATTTGACACATTATAGAATAACCTCAACTGAAGAACTAAATCCTGATTAGACATAGCTAGATAGGGATTCACAACTTAAATAATTAGGAACTTCCTTTTACTTTTTACAAAGTAAATTTTGACAAAAGCAATGTCTTTTAGAAAGTCTTGAAGCCAAAATCCAACTTTTCTGTTAAATAATCCAATAACAACAAAAAAGCCACTCCACTAAATACCTGTACATTTTGAATATTTATATTCATACTGAGAAAACTCAGTCTGAAAACTCAGAGAAGTACTCCTGCATTTGCTTTAAGTTAATTACTTTACAAAGTCTAAGTCTAAATGACCAAAAAAGAAACTACGTACAATCTGTGCTTTCAAGAGCAATGAGTAATTAAGGTCTCCCTACCATTTACTCCGTGAAGAAATACTGTTGCTTCTGGATTTTAAATTCATTAAAATCACTTTCCTGTCAGATGGTATAAATGTCTCCAAGCAAGAGTGCCTTGATCTACTTTTTGTTGTTACATTTTACAGGAAGAATACATTCCACTAAAAAGAACAGTGTTTTCTTCCTTCTCTACCCTTCCCTCCAACAAATACAGATACCTGAGAATGACAATTTTTTCTTAGCTCCTGCCAAGAAAGGTATATTTCTATGATTTTAAAATAATCTAGATTAGTATCTCAAGACAAAGTCTGAATATTTAGAAGAGAGATAAGTTCTTGCAACTGATCCACAACCACCCTGCAAGAGATGAGAAATAAGGCAAGTTTCAAGATGCAAGGAACCTTCCTGTTGTTTATATGACCTCAATATTGCAACACATGCATGCTCCTGAAGACCAATAATAAAACAACTTTCATCCATTTCTTCTAAATCTAGTTCCATCATTTGTACCAGAATCAATGCTTATTCAGTTAAAGCTTATCAGAAAACACCCTACAAGATCAGACACAAGATTGAGAAAACTACTGCAAAAGTTGGTAGCAAGATTTTAATGCTCTTTTAAGGAGTGCAAATCTGTAGAAACATTATGTTATCATGTACTATACATCACTCCATGCAGCCTTCAGTAAAACCATATGAAGTTGCTCAGAAAGTTCTGAGCTTTATAGTTTCATGTTAATTTATTTAAATACAAAAGAGCATTGATAATAAAGAATAACTTCTGACCATTGTGGCTCCCATTAATTTAAATGTATAAAGTTATATATTTAATATATGTGATCATTGAATAAATAGCACTCAGAAATGTGCAGAGAGTCTTAAATTAGTAAATGGTTGATAATCACTGTCACCTTAATTTGGCTTTATTCTTCTGTTTTCAATCTAATTACAGATGCTGGCCAGTCACAACAATCACCAAGAAATGCTGGTGCTTGTATTGGAGATTCAGTCCCTAATACTGGACTCCAACTTCACATGGCTGGCATCTACATTTGTACCTGTTGGTATCATTCAGTATACGTTCAGACATTCAAATCAGCACCACTTCAGAGTAAAAAGCATGAAATATTCTGTGAACTTCCTTAAGAATCTGTCCTAGAAGCAGAAGACATCCCACAGTATTTCTTGGGGAGGAAGAGAAGGAAATGAAGGAGAGCAAAGGATAGCCATGAAAGAGCATCCATTCCCCTTCAAGGGAATTGAAGGCAATTCTTTAGATTATTTTGTTTTTCACCTTAAAATTTTACTGGAATGTTATCACAGCTCTGAACACATCAGAGACAACTGTCTGTGACAGTCACACCTATGGTAAGAGGATCACTTCAAATGCACCAAAATATTATTACAATCCTGTTTTTAAATATACGCTACTGGCAACCTAGCAGTTTCTCCCCACCATGGTTTTCTTCATGCAGAAACACTTAATGCTACAATCCTTTAGGAACAATTTCAACAAATTCTTGTTTAACAAATTCTGATTAGCATTTAGAATCATCTAAGTTAGCAGTTGTCTCTTACTGAATAAAAAACGAAACAACAAATAACAAGTCTTCTGACCAGGTTCAGGCAATATCACTTGTTTGAAGGTCAACAAAATGCAAAAGAGGCAGCATATAATGAAACTATTTAAGAGGCATACATAATAGTAAGCAGGTAACAACAAGGGCAAGAAGTTGCCGTCCTCAAGTAGAATCATAGACTGGTTTGGAAAGGACATCTAAAGATCACTTAATTCAACCATGGCAGGTTAAATTAGATGGCATCTTTCATTAGATGAGGTTGCTCAAAGTCCCATTCGACATGGCCTTGAACACTTCCAGGGATGGGTCATCCACAGCTTCCCTGGGCAAATTTTTCAAGTACCTCAGTACTTTATGGTAAAGAATTTCCTCCTTATATCTCATCTAAACCTAGTTTAGTTTAAAACTGAAGGCCTAAATCCCTACAGACACTGGTAAAAAGTCTCTCTCTATCTTTCTTATAAGCCCTCTACTGAAATGCAGCAGTAAGATCTTCCTTACTACTGGGATTTCCAACTAGCAAGGCTGGTT
This sequence comes from Megaceryle maxima, assembly GCA_024605025.1. Taxonomy (NCBI): domain Eukaryota; kingdom Metazoa; phylum Chordata; class Aves; order Coraciiformes; family Cerylidae; genus Megaceryle; species Megaceryle maxima. Next base: position 21,392 of record JANHGN010024273.1, read on the forward strand.
TCCTGCTTAAAATGAAAACAAAACTATAATGCAGGCACCAAGTACAATGAACAAAGCTCTGCCAGACCTGGCTGAGCCCCGTCCAAGGCCAGCTCAAGCTTCAGAATCACACTGCCTAAAATGAGAATCATGAGGCAAATCGGGCAGCCTGCAAGGGTGCAGAGGCAAGGGAGGTGGAGAAGGCAAAGGTCACTGCTAGAGACAACTTGAATAAACAAGGATGTGAAGTAGTACCAACTTTGTCTAGTGAGGACCAGCTACATAAAGCAGATAAATCCTGATACGGTATCAAGAGAGAAGAAAGAATGTCTGAAGAGAATGGGCTAATAACACAAATTAGTGCTGCTACTCACAGCTACTGAAAATACAGCTATGGGAAATAGTGGTTCTGAGGCAGTATTAGGTACCCTTGTGGGGATCTGATATAATTTGTTAGTGATCTGCAAAATAACTCTCTTATCTTCCCGTTCCTCCATCCTCTGAAGCTGCATATCGTGCAAGTTTTGCTACATCCGAGAAAAAAAAAGTCTTAAGCTTATGGATACCTCTCTCTGTAGCTGATCTCTGCAACACAGCCATAAATTAAACACAGATGCATGGACCACCCACACAGTAGGAACAGCAACTACAGAAATGCTGCAATGCATGTGTGTTGGTGGTTGGTTTTGGTTTTGTTTGGGTTTTTTTTTTTTTTTTTAAAGACTTAAAATGTTCTGCTCCTACAGATGCGCGATGACCTCTATGAGCTGTGTAACAGAGTAACAAATGGGTAATTTAGTTGCTCGACAAACCACAGATTATTGTAGTATTTAAGGAAAGATACCATCTGTAACATGATTGCAAGTCACCAGACAGTGCTTTCTAGGCTGATACAGAAGTTTATTTGAACTTAAAGGAAGTAACTGACAAATTATAAACCTATTATTAAACCTATGTTAGAGCCTGTAAGAAAATACATAAAATCACTTAAAGATATCTTATAAAGTGCTGCATTTCAAATTACAACCCCTTTCTGCAGTATTTAATTATCTGAGTTATTGCCTCTGAAAAATACGGTTCATGTTTCCTGATGTTTCATAACCTAGTTTATAAAATGAAGACTTTAGAGCCAGGCTCCAAGCCAACAATTATCAACTATTATATGGGATTTAATTACTCCTTAAGTCAAAGGAGTGTATTTAAAGCTATATAGTACTCTGGCTTTCTTATAAATCATTTGAATAGTGAAACTTGCTTGACCAGATTCAGTCTTATGTCAGCACAAAAAAAATCTGAAAGGCAAGAAACTGGGAAGTGTTAAATGAAACCAATCTTGGAGAAGATTGGAATAGTTTCAAGCAGGGAGAAACACAGGAAAGTAAGTAACTGGAATTTACAAATATTTTGCCTTCAGGGAAATTATTTGTCTTAAACACAGTTTTAACAAATTAGGAATAATAAGTAAAACATATGAAATGAGCATTATCACTTTTCCACCAAAGAATTCCTAATATGATTTAATTCAAAATCTGAAAAATGTACAGCATACCAGTCCCAAAACAACTGTGTCAAGCTCACTATGAAGCAAGCACACAGATACATAATTTTAAAACAATTATAAATATCTGAAATACTAGGGTTCCTCAAAAATGTCAAAGGCAAATGTTAATTTCTAAAGCAAAAGTCATTCCTTTCCTTAATGAAATTTCTATTTTCTTTTCCTAAGAAGAGCTGCAAAGACAAAATGTCCAATAAAGAAGAGATTCACCATTCAGCAAATGGGGGATGGAGAAAGAATACAGGTGCATTTTGACACTCTACTTTAATGACAACGACAGAGCAGCCAATTTTATTTTCCTTTGTTTCTTTCTTATTTTCACATAGCAGCCAACAATAAGCAGCAGCTTGACTGATTTTAGGCATACTACATTATTGCACGGATAAGTAAAATCAAGACACAACAACACAGAAAGTAAGAGCAGTAGCCACAGTCTTGAGTTTGCATCTCAAGTATCAAGACTTGCCTATAGCCTGGTCTACCACTAAACAAGCATAATACCTACTTTGCAAATGAAAGGTACCTGGCAGGTTACATGGAAACCCCTGCTACCCAAAGCCACTCATCTTCACTGGCCTGAAAGCTGCCTCCAACACCTGGAGTGAGAGAGGGGCCACTATGGGGTCAAGCCAACTTTGTCAAAAGACTTAATACTTAAAAGAGAGATCTCACAGGCTTGTCCATGAGTGTAGAAATCTGTTTTATATAAAAGTATAGAGCTAACAAGAATATTCAAAAGCTGATACAGCAATTTTCAACACCAATTTTAACTAGGTTTTGAAAGACATCTATTCTCTATAAATACGATAAAAGCTATTTTTATTAGTTTTTCTAAATAATAAAATTAAGACATTCACAAAATTATGTAGACTAGTACAATGAGTTCATTATAATTATTTACTATAGCATTATCATATCACTTTTTCATTTCAGAAAGATGGATGCCATGAAAAATGATCTTGATATAACCTGTAACAAGCAGTCTAAACACTTGAAATGTTGAAGTCATATAACCACCCATGCACACACAAAAAGAACAAGCCACCAAAAGCACGTCTATTTTTCAACTCTTTTTGACAGTTCCAAAATTCAGACACACATCCAGAAGAACTTTCTGCCCCATGTCTGGTCAGTAAAGAAATTGAGGTTAATCTTTAATTTTTAATGTCACCTGCAGCCAGTGACTGCTTTTTCTAATGCAAGTGACAGATAAACAGCAAAACACTCCCAAGATGATACACAAAGCACCACACACCATAAGTGCATTTTTATTTTTATACCAACTCAATTTCTCAAATGGATAACCAATGTTCCTACTAATTTACATTAAGAATTGAGTGAGGCATGAAAATTGTTCTGATGCATAGGCTCTAATGTACTGCTTAGTGTTCTGTACTTTATTGCAATATTGCAACACTGGAAAAAACTAACTACACTTAAAAGGTACAGAAACTATACATACAAAACCACAAGCACATGTATATATTACAAAATAACTTCAGAAAGGGTTTTAAATTATCCAGAGCAGTATGAAGGAAAATAACTAATTGAAGTCACTGATGGAAGTCAGTGAAAGCAAAAAATTGCTCCTAAATAAATTTCCTGACCTTTAATCTCTTGAACCAGTGTTTTTCTGTAGACCAGTACTAGTACTCTATAGGTACATTGCTAGCATTTCAACTTCCTAATTCCTTTATACAATTCAATAATATCACCTTAACATTTGCAAGGTAATTTCAAACTAAACAGAGGGAATATGGCAAATTGAGGTAATATAATCTAGCTATTTAAGGCAAAATTGGAAAGTCTTTAACAGCAAACATTGTATCATTACTAAAGACTGTCATGTTGTTAATGTAAGGAGAGGTTTGAATTAGTGAATTGCTGCTCCAGGTCAGGACTTAGAACATATTATGGGAGAAAGCAAAGAAAAGCTCCCTGTGACACTGTCTATGATTCACCAGTTCTGTGGAAAGCAGACTTTATAATACAGCTATCTGTCACTTTTAAGCCCAAATACTGCAGACAATATATTCACTTGTCTTTTAAAATGTGACATAGACAAGCGGGGAGAAAAGCACTTATGTTTGTAAAATACAATAGCTTTTTTTTTTATAGAAAGGGCTAGACAACAACAGGAAAGACATCACAAAAATAATTTTAATTAAACACATAACTATGACAGTAATGAAAATGAATAAAACTCAGTCTTTAAAAACAAAACAAAAACAAAACCACAGAAAAATTAACTCACATATTGGCAGGCACTGAAACGCAAAGGAGACAGTTGTGCTTAGAACGACGCTCTCCGCACATTTAAAAGTCGAGAGTGTTGCAATAAGGCCCAGTCACCAGAAGGAACGAGGAAGCTGGAGTTGCAGTCCTAGTACCAGACTTCTGGAACTGACCTTTGGGTGGAGAATAAAGATGACTGATGAGAAAATGCTAAAAACATTTTTTAATTGTTAGTTTGACCTAAAGGGATTTGAGTGACCTAAGGCACTGGATTTCTTCTGGCAATTCCCATGTAACAAAAAGTCAAGTGATCCTAACTAGTACCTTTTTTCCAAGTCAAGTAAGTATTTCACCTAATTATGTAATAGGAGACACTGAAACAACATTTAATCTTAAGTCCACATGGTTCAAGTTATTCATTTTTAAGATGACAACAATGGTAGAGATACAAGCCTAACAACTTGAGCATTACTAAGACTTCTTCAGTATTGAGCCTGAAATTTTTATCAGCATTAAATTCTCACCATTATTTTCAATTCCTCCTCCTGTCAATGAACTCCTTAAAAACCTGTATTTTATAAATTTCAGTAAGTTGGTATGCTTAGATGTATTTTCTAGAAAGTGGTTAATTAATTGACAAAAAAACTTGTACAGGGTTTAAAAGCACAGTACAGCTGGTTATAGACAGACTAAAAGTGTTAAAGGTTATGGTTCTAAGAAAAAATTTACAAATCAAATGCCAGCAGTGGATCAGTCATCCACCTTCTATTAACTCTATTGTAACTGTGTGAAAATGCACTTGTAAATCAAGAAAAAAAACTTTCTAAAAAAAAAAATCTCTTTTCAAAACATGTTTATGCAGTATTTTTCTAGTACTGTGAGATAATTAAAGTTCATTCACATAACAATGGGATACACTGCTATTTTAAAATAATTTTTCCTATTAAAAATATGCAAAGCTAATAGAGTTGAATTTGAAACAGCACCTTCCCTTTTTGAAAAGCTAGTTCTTTGCTCTGCTTGCATATTTTACATCAGAAAACCTAAGACGACAACCATCCAGACATTTAAAAAAAAAAAAAAAAAAAAAAAAAATAAGAAAAGACAATAATTTTTTAGGTAAACAAATAAATCCTTTAATATTAACACTGTTTTTAAAAC